>CM024581.1:1325939-1379198 GCA_014182395.1 Eucalyptus sp. ANBG9806169 | reverse complement strand
CTAAGTTTTACTTATTTCTCAGTAACTTTGACTGAGATTTTGTTCCGCCATATTTGCAGGACTTCCAACTCAGTGAAGTACATTGATTTCAGATATTGCCAGTCCCTAATTCGTATCCCTGACCTCTATTCTCTCCACATCTCGAGGAATTGTTTCTCTCTTATTGTGAAAACATGGTAGAAGTCCATGAGTCGATTGCATATCTTGAGAGATTCTGATGTTGAGGTTTAGTAGGTGCTCCGACTTGGTGTTTTTCCGAATGTGCTCAAGACAAAACGACTCCGAGGCGTCACAATCTTAATGATTGTAAAAAGTTGGAAAGGTTCCATGATATTCCACATAAACTTGAAAGCTGGCTTTTTATTTCGTTAGAGGACTGCTATTAAAAAATAACTTCCATCATCAATAGAAAATCTTGTTTCTTTGAAGATATTGAGCTTATTTGATTGCAAGGATCTGGTAAGTCTTCCGTCTAGTATATACAAGTTACATAACCTTGAAGAGCTGGAAGTTTCGGATTGCGCATCCTTCATTGGGTTTCCAAAGTACGATGATTCTGCTGATCCATCTATGAAGATCATACTTCCAAGTTTAAAATTTTTAGACCTTCAGGGAAGTAGTCTGACTGAATTGGAGTTTCTCGAGAATCATTCCTGTTGTCCCAAATTGAGTAATTTAAATCTGGCGGGGTCCAAAATAACTAGCATTCCAACATCCATCTCTGAGTGCAGACATCTCGAAGTCCTGTGTCCACCATCCCATATTACAACCCCGGATCGCTATAAGATTTCCAATGACTATCTTTCTGACGGTAGAAAGCTTGTCAAGATGATTTTTAAATACCCGTTTCACCACGTAAGATTCTCTCTCTCTCTCTCTCTCTCTCTCTCACACACACACACACATATATTAATGTGGAGTGTATGCTGGATTCAGTGTGTGATTGTATATTGCAACAGCAGAAAACGATAGATAGGAAGCTTAAGAAAAGCAAATAAATCTATAGTGGTTCTACACGTGCATGCATATGATGGAGGTGGCTTCCGTTCTTTTATAAGAATCATTTCTATCACATGAGACTTGTATATTATTATAAGCAAGGATCAATGTATCTCCACTCATTTATAGAGCTCTAGTTAGAAGTGGAATTCGCTAGGACTACTTACTAAACTCAAAATTGAATTCTTCTATTCGGGTACTTTCTAACTGTTTATCTTATAACAGGTTTTATGATGTTACTTTTCCTGAAGAAATGTTTCCAGAGTGGGTCCTCGCTATTGAAAATGGTTTTGTATCTTTTAGGGCTTCTAGGGACTTGTGTAACAAGGTTCTTGGATTCGTTATCTGTGTTCTTCATAGTACTGATGAACAGGATCATGGGTCACAATCATACCGCATGGAATTAAAAGTTAATGGCCAAATGCTGTATAAGGATGAATGGACTCCCGTTGAAAATCACACCTCGTATCTATTATTCATAAGACCTAGGTGGGGAGATGTCACTTTTGGTCAAAATTATGGGAGTCATGAACAATTTAGTGTTAAAGTATCAGGTGGAGTCATGAAAAAGTGTGGATTCCGAATAATGTGCGAGCGACTAGAGGAAGATTTAAAAGTTAAGCTTCAAGATCTAATGGATCCAGCTTTACTCTTCGAGTATGGTCATGAATCAACATATTCGAAAGCCATGGGTCCACTTATGCATGGAACGATCAAAACAGATATACAGAACGACTTGCAAGATTGTCCAGCAACGCCACTTTCAGCATCACGACAGCTCATCTCCCATCCGACAACACCGAGCTCTGATGGATGTAAGATCGCCACCTACCAACGACGGAGGCGACGGAGAGAAGAGGTTTGTGTCCCTGAAACAGAGTCCCTAGTGAACCAACGGCGACGGAGACTGGAGAGCAGAGGCGATGGACTACCACCGCCGACTGAGGCCATGAAACTGATGACTTGAAGGATGTGTAGCTGAGGTTCTGGGCTTCATGCAGCTTGCTGAAGATCAGGTAACGCCTGGCACATCCCAATTGTATTAAGTTGATGTAATACTTGACCTGGACTTTGAATTCGATTCCTTGGTTCTACAATTGTGCGGGAACTTTGAACAATGTGCTGTTGAATTTGTTCGAGAGGCGTTGAATTAGTGTTTCTTCGTAAGTTTTGTTTGTGGATGCTTAGTAGTGAATTCATCACTAATCGCTGTTAGACGCTGCAAAATCAGAAACAAATCCGTAGAAGGTAGCTTTTCTTTCTTTCTTTCTTTGAGTAGGTGGCAATTTATTGAAAGAAGTAGGTGAAGTCAAGAGAGAGGGGGATTTGGGTGCTTTTGAGGTGCCTAGCAGATGTGGATCTGGAGTATGTACCTATCATAAAGATCGTGCAGCGTGTGATAATTTTTTCAGGACAATTGAATTGTGAGAAACTTTGATAATTGGGATAGGACTCTGTCGCCACGTTTTAACGAGGCGCTTGAAGAGGCGAAACCATAGAGGAATGAATAAGATGCAGCGAGACCAGAAGAAGCCACCAGTCGACAGTCGAGTTCTTTTGCCACTTGATAATTTTGGCAACTATGGAGAAGTGAAAACCAAATTGAAATGGAGCGTGAGAGTAATATGAACATTGGTTGTGCCCATGGATGATGACTGGTTAGGCAGTGATGTTGTTTCGTCCCATGGACTGTGGTTATGAAAAAGAAAAAATCACGATAAACATGAGTTTACATAAGTTATGCAGTAGAATAGTCACAAAAACACAAGAAGCTAATTTTCTATTCTGATTTCTGAGGCCTTGGCAACAGTTTAGGGTTCTTTTTTTATCCTTCCGTGCCACTGCGTTTATGAAGGAGAATGACCTAGAAGCCAAAGCTCCTGGAAACTTTTGAAGGTCTTGAGTGAAACCTGATTAATGAAAGATGAGCTTCTGAGGTACCAAATATAGGACACGCTAAAAGGAGCAACATGTAGTTTCTCATATTAGTTGCTGTTTTTGCTTTAATGTTGTTAGAGCCGTATCGGTTCAACAGTTACTTGGGATTTTCATCTGTATTACAGCATGAGTATGTGGTTATAATCATTGCTTGGAAGTTTGTGAAGGAGTATATGATACAGGACCTGCAGGATCTTGATCAAAAAATATATGAGACATGCATTCGTCCCATTGGTAGCTACATATTGATATTAAAATATTTCTACCGCTGGCAAGTTAATGCTGATTTCCTCTTGAATTGCATTGTATTAAGTTGGACTATCTCATTGAAGTTTCGCTTTTGGGGAAAACCTATTTCTGTAGCAATTTCTTACATGTATTTGTTTTATGGGAGGGCGATTGACTCATACTGTGCTATGCCCACTAATATTTTAATCCCTTCATCTTTCGTGCTATGTATGAATTTGTGTTGATTGATACATTCACGCATTTGTATGAATATCTGATGGCAACGTCTCTGTTGCAGTTTTTTAAACAGTCAACTTCAGATTATGTGAAAGGTTTTGTTCCCTCGATGCATGTAAGTTGTTTTCTTGCTTTTCATGTATCTTCTTAGTTGAGACATTGATGAATAAATCTGGTTAATCACCAGCTAACTTTTTGCCTCCCTCTATCAATTTTTTAGATTTGCGTTGGAATTTTCTGCACCCACTGACAGATTGTGCATTCTCTTTCCTATTAATTGTCAGACTTTCCCAGCACTTGATCAGTTGCAGCAGCAGTATTGTGATGGTGCTCATTCCGAATCACATAACTGCCTATTCAAGGATACGAAAGTGAAAAATATGATGCCAGACCCACATGTTCCATCTGGACGCAAAAAAATTCACCAGAGTATGTCCCATTTTTGTGAAGAATTTGTGGAGCATCTTTTGTTATCTTGAAAGTTTTAGGTCACAGTTCTTGGGCTGAGAATTGATCGGATGTCTTTTTGGGAGGACTTTGTTTGCTAGCCTTTGTCTAACGGTTTGAGCTCATGACCTAGGTTTGATGTGCTCCCCGGAACCAAACCAAAGCTTGGGTCTGGAGATAGAGATGAAACAATTGCCGGGTTGCTATCTAATATATCACTAGAAGGATTGGGTCCTCAGTGTATCAGACCTCGGCCTCCAAGGCTTCCAATACAGGATGGGGAGGTAAGATGTAGAGGATATGCTATTATTAAATGAAGGACTTTTCATTTATCTGTCAATGCATTTTCAGCTAGTATGGCTAATACCTGACAAGAATCAGGAGCTTCTTTGGGATTATGGGATGTGTGCTGATGCTAGCAGAGGGGCGGCACTTAGGGATTTGATTGCAAAAGATGCAAAAGTAGCACTTATGCCTGCACAGCAAGAGGTACTTGTTTATCTTTTCAATACTGTAACAAAGAAATGCTGAGAGACCGCATCTTTCCTGCATGGTTATTGACTAGTTTGTACTTACTACTTAGCATGCCGATTTTGCCAGACTGGAAGAAAATCTTTACATTGCGGTTTTGTTGTGGGTTCGGTACCAGAATTTCCTGTTTCTTAGCAAATGAGTGTGGTTCACCAATTCCCAATTTTGGGGATGAAATTGAGGGGTCTCAAGATTATTGGTTGAATGTCCACCTTCCGAAAAAAACTATGATTATTTGAAGTGGGATATTTCAAAGTCGCAAGTAACCTTGGACTTTATTACCTTCCACCTTGTGAATGGATGCTCCTCCGCATTTCTTTCCGATAGATTGTTAACCGAGGATTTTGGTGGGGAAGCTGGTTTTTAATGGCCCATTTAACATTTGGGAAGACAATGCTGTGAATGGATCCATTTGTCTTCAAGACTCATATGATTACATTTTTAGTGATATCTCCAGTTTTGTGGCCGTTTGAGGGTTTGCTCAGTATGCAGTTACACTTATACCTGAATTGCCCTTTGAATCTGTGCTTCTTGTATGATTGATGACCTTAGGCTTATCTTCTAAATGGCCAGAAAGTGATGGCGGAGTTGGCTAGTGACCCGAAGCTTGTATATCACTGTGGACTGACACCAATGAAGCTACCAGTATGTGATTTTGTGTGGTTTTGTTTTTTGGCATTAGTACAAGCAAAAACTTGGATTTTTACTATCTGGTTTTGTTATCAGGATCTGGTGGAAAATAACCCTCTGACTGCTGTCGAGGTTCTCACCAAGTTGATAAAAATTCTCCTGAAATTGCCGAGTATGTTTAAGCATCTATGCTGTCTCAGTATGTTTAAGCATCTATGCTGTCTCTGTTCTATTACTTTAGCCTGTGAATACTTAAGGATGTTCCAATTGTCATGCTTAATACGGTTTTAATGTTCAGGTACTTTACAGTACTTGTCACAATGGAAATGAGTCTACACTCCATGGAAGTTGTAAACAGACTTACCCAGGCTGTGACACTGCCATCTTAATTTTTAAGATTGTACATAAGTAACTGTATAGCATCCTGCGAGAATATAAAGGTACTTCGTCGGCCTCACTTCACCTTCTCCTCCCCCCTCTCTATTGAGCTAGTTCATAGTTAATGCTGAACTTGCACTTGTGGAAACACGTCTGTGGATCCCCTGATGAATGTGTGATAATTGAGGCTATGCATTTCGAGCGGAGTGTGTTAAATATATTACTTGAGAGAACTTTTTGGCAGTGATTTTGGACTCTGGTCAGTGATGGTGAGAACATGATTTTATCAATCATGGGAAGGTGCATTTGTTCGGTAGACCTAGATTAGTTGGTTTGGCTTACTAAACAATCGAGAATTGTTATCCTTGCTGGATGGTTGTGTTGTCATCATCAACTTGGAAGGGAATTGTTTGTGATACTAGACAGAGTGGTTCAGTTTTACAGATGAAGCAATGCCATTTTTCCAAATCACTTTATTTATTTATTTATTTATGATATACAACGTAGTAGTACACTAGTAGGGGTACTGGTGTATGATAGATGGTGTTGACACTAGATAGAGTGGCTCCATTTACACATGAAGCAGTGCCATTCGTCCAAATTGCTAGTTCTTTCAATGATATACGGTGTAGTAGTACGCTGGTAGTGGTACAATTGTCTGATGGTGTTGATTAAGCTGGTGGAAGCATAGGTGAAGTGGAGGTCCAATGGTCTACCTCCGATGTTTTGAAGCCTGTAATATATATTTTGTGGTTGGGTGATAAAAACTGTATACTCGGAACACAAAAGGATGTTAGTATGTGGCAACATGCAGGAGTAAGAAATTTTGGCGCAGTCGCCATTGCTAGTGCCCACAAAGCTCGTTGTCTTGTCTCTTTCTTTGCAAATGCTGATAGCTAGACAGCAGTTGATTTTATCTACTGTCTTTATAGCTCATCTCATCTTTGGCAGGACAAATACATGCAGAATAGACTCGTTAGACTTGTATGTGTTTTCTTGCAGAGTTTGATACGGAACAATCACATTGATGGTACGTGTTCGCATTTACTCATTTTCTTCATGCGTTGGATTGTCCTTTATTTCTATTATTGTTGGGCCTTGGAAGGTGGAGTCCTGTGTGTTCTGCGTGCCTCTGCAGAATTTGATATCTGCAGAAGATTGTGGACTCTGTCTTTATTTTTCTACAATGAAGCAAAATCCATGTGATGGAACGAAATCTGCATGCTGTTTGTTTTGAGTATGCCTTCCAGCTATAGGGAAATGGATAAAGAGAATATTCAGTGTCATGTAGGACGATATTGGTGGGATGATCTGTTTCTGACACGATTTGTTTTCTGCCTTCTTCTGTATGTTGATGATTTTGGGCAGTCAAGGAGATCCTGATTGAAGTCCAAGCCTTCTGCATAAACTTTTCACGGACAAGGGAAGCAGCTGGGCTATTTAGGCTTCTCAAAACGATGGAAACACAAAATTCTTAGTTTCTTACGAAAGTTGCTTGTTGTAGATAATGATGGTTTCATTGCGAGATTTGTAGGAATAGTTGCATCTCTCTCTCTCTCTCTCTCTCTCTCTCTCTCTAGTTGTAATAGAAAAGAGGAACATTTTGAGGTTCTGTGGCACCATCTGATTGGTTCAGCCAAACAAGCCATTCTTGCACTTTGATTGATCACAAACGACGGAGTCATCAATGTTAGTAGAATCACACAAGCTAATATTGTTATTGGCCTTGCCAGTGGCGATTTCGGGGTCATGGAAGTATTCTATCGTGTCGAATTGAAGAGCATATTGCTATATATAAGGTTGATCCGATTATGTGCAAAGATGCCTATGATCACTCCATTAACCAGGTAATTCAAGCTGACAGAAATACGTCAACCGGGCGACCCAAATCGCTTCGTTTCATCTCCTTCACTATCTCAAGCACTTTCACTTCTTCGTTTCTCAGTAGTATGTTGAGTTGTGTGGATTCGACATATTCTAAGTCCTGGTGTACCGTGTTGATATGTGGTTTAAGTCGTGCCACCGTTCATGGCATGCTTACTAATCCTATTAGTAGAGATGACTACTCACTACATCATTCTAGCCAATGGAGTAGCGGGGGGCTCGTGTGGAAGGAGATGTCGAATTACGCACGCAACCTTATTCAAAGGTTCTAGGAAGGGCTTGTAAACTTCACGCATCATCACGATTCCATTCCAATTTCCCTCCGTCTCTCCATTATTATAAACGCCTTCTCCATCCGCTCGACGTGTCATGTAATTCCACGTCATCACGATTGGGTTCCAATCTCCTCCCGTCTCTCCATTAATATAAACGGCCTCTCCATTTCCGCTCGCTGTACAATAAAATTCCAAATCTCTCTCTTGCCTCTTCGATATGGATGCGCAAAAGATGGCTCCATTACTTGCAGGGTTGCTTTGCATTCAGTGCGACGACGACCATGCCTTTGGGGGCGGAGGACACGGCACGGCGCTACTGAGGTGGGTAGTGAAGTACGAGCTCACGCCGCTGGGGGCTACCGGAAGCTGTCCGTCACCATAAACGGACGAACCCCGGCCCCGACCATATCGGCTCATCAAGGAGACTTGCTCTTCATCGAGGTCACCAACGGGTTGGGGAAGGAGGACCTCGCGATCCGGATCGACGGAGTGAGACCGGTAAGTAACGGAGACATCAAAAAGCATGTATAGTGAAGGTGTTCGGTCCATGTGGGGACGATGACTGATGATGTTGGGGTTGGGTTTTTGCAGATTGGCGGGGCTTCGACGCACCCCATTCGGCCTGGCGGGACTTTTGCCTATCTTCGTCGATCGGGTGAGTCCCATTACAAAGATCCATTTGATACTTATTTATGACTTATTTACTTAATATTATTATACCATATATTAACTTATGTAACATCCATATGGGTAAAAAAAAAAGGATTTATGAGGCATTTTAACAGGTCTAATTGGGAGAAAGCAACTTTCACGATCCATTTATCCCTGGCGTGGGCTTCAATTTTCACGAGGTTCCCCAGAACATGAAATCGACCGTCGCCTCCACTATGACCATCACCTCAACTACCCCCAATTCCATCACCCCTTAATGTCCCGGCTATGTTTTACATTTTTGGTTCCGCTTCTTTGTTAGAATATAAGTAGATTTCGATTGCTTAGATAATTGAGTGGTATGGGGCTTGAATAAGTAAAATTTAGTTAACATGAGTAATAGTGCACACTGCAATTTAAAAAAAGAAAAAAAAGAAAAGAAAGAGGGTACAAACTACCGGACACATCCTTAACATGGTCATGCATTGTCTAATCTCTCATGATAAAGTAAAAGAAATGTACATGGTAGATAACTTATGCAATACTCATGGACAAATTAGAGAAAATTACAAAAAAAAGAAAATCATAAACCTATTATATTTCTTGGTCCGCCATAGTCCAAGCCTTTGTTCTCAGCCATACTAACATTTATGTTATTCACTCTTCTCACGTAACTAAATTGGAACAAAAGGTGTGGGTAGGAAAACTAGGAAACTGTTAAGAGAATGCCCAGCTTCCTTCATTTCATTTTTCAGCTCTTTCAAGAATTTCCATTGATATACATGCCTTGCGAGATAGTCAAGAACCTTGTAAATTCAAGAAAAAGAAAATAGCAATGCTTCTTGACATCGGTTACTTCTTTATTCACCAACCATATCCATTAACCCTTCCACCCACAACTACTATTAAGGTACTATCTCGGATATGGGGGTTATTTCAAGCATTGTGTCTTTTTTAGGGTGATTTTGGGGTTGATTAGAGATTAAGAAATTAATCAAGGTGTATTTGGAAAAGCACATTGAGTGCATCTTCAAGAAAGATGTTCAAGTTACTTCTGTTGATCTATTCCATCCCTGTTGTGCAGCAACAGCTTTATGATCATCAAAAGATGACTGGTGGCTTCGTTGCTTATCATTCTAAGTCCAATAACTACGCTAAAGGCTCCTGAATAATCAGCTAATCATATCTAATCATATGTCCTTTTAGGTACATTAGAGATGCTTATTTTTCGGGTACATTTCGAAGTATGTAAATTAAAAAATTCCCAGTGTGTATCTATTATTTTTCATTTTAATTTGTTAAATTAGTATCTCGAGTTTGAATTCAGATAACGATTTGTTAAATAGAATTTTATCGAGGAATATATGTTTTATTACTTGTAGACAAGAAAAAAGGGACACACTATATATTTTATTATCTATTTATCTTTAAGGGGATAAAAGAAAAAGGAAGAAATAGGAAGGTTTTCTTCCCCCATCGTGCGGTGTATGAATCCTTAAAGAAGGAAAGAGACATAGGCACACAATATAAAAGCAAAAAGGAACTGAAGCCCTCTCCGCATGTCCACGCCGCTTGAGAGAGGGCCTGCAAGATTCTTTTGGAAGCCACGTGAAACCTTGAAAAGGAACGTGAAGACTTACGTACGCGGACCAAAGATGAATGACTTACGCATGCGGTGTAAGAGTTGAGCCATATTAATTAATATTGTAATTTATCATTTTACAAGGTTAGTTTAAGGTGAGATAGAAAATTTCTTAATTAATCTAATATGAGACTGGCTAGTGTGGGTGGAGTTGAGCCTGACCTGTAATGAGGAATCTGTTTAGAAACTCTATAAATAGTGCTCAAGTTTATTCTCTAACCCTAATTCTCATTAGTATTCTCACAGAAGGAAAGTTTACCTAACGCTAAAGGGTGAGGGGTTGTCTCATCGAGTAACTCCTCAACCTGGAGTTCCTCATCTTGAGGAAGCAGGGGCTGCGGTAGTTGCTGAATCTTCTACTGGTACATGGACAACCGTGTGGACCGATGGGTTTACCAGCCTTGATCGTATACGATTAAGGAAGATGCTACCACATCGAGCCTGTTGCTGGAGAAGAAGATCAATATATATATATATATATACATATATATGTTATATGTATATATGTATATCTACATATATACATACATACATACATTACCATTTACAGACATTTTTGAAGAAGGTTATGTTATTGTTTCTACCTCCTCTTTTTATGACGAGAGGCAATAGAGGAAAATGATTTGCGCGTGGATCATCGCTTTTCCACTTCTAAAACATGTGCATTAATCTTTATATTCAATCATCTATACTCTTGTTCTGGTTATGGAGATCTTGGGTTTGCACGTTTTGCATCCTACACGCGAACCAAAGACGAATGCTGGAGTTCCTGATTTTGGCGTATGTTGAGCGTTTTACTTTGAGCTTGAACTCGTGATAATTTTGTGCAGTGAGTTTATGTCCAAGTGAATTGTTTATTTATAACTATTTTGGGTTTGGGGTTAAATCTAGGTGTGAGAAACACTTGAATGTGTGAGCGATCGTAAACTCTAATTCTCCGATTATAGTGGATTATTTATTGCTGGCTCTCCTCGTGGATGTAGGTATTGATACTCGGACCGAACCACGTAAATTTATGGTGTCCTTATTATTTCTCATTTATTTCTCTAGTGGTTTCGCGTTGACATAAATTGTAAGATCTTATCGTTTCCGCGTATTATATTCTAACATAACTAACATTATGATTACCTCTTCAATCATTCATAAAGTTTATTTGTATTTTGTTGCATGGAGAAAATTCTGTTCACTTTTCCACAGTACCGTGCCTCTTCATTTTTTTTTTCTTTCCTTTTCACTGGTTGTCAATCTCAAGTGACGACCAGCCACCGACAATACTCAGGACGGCATCAGGGTGACCTAGGCCGACATCGACCTCACCTAGGCCGGCATCATCCACAAGTCTCACTCAATCATAAGCCGGCCGAAGCCACCCAATCGAAGCCGGCCGGCGTCTTCGATGCACACTCTCCATTCTCAACCCCATCTCCCGAGGATGATTGGAACCGTTGACCCTTTTGAATCTCATCCTATAAATTAAGCGATGCTTTGAGTAGGAAAAATCGAAATCTCACCTCCATATCATCGACCCTTCTCTCTCTCCATCTGTGTCTCTCTCTCTCCGAGCTTGCGTGATCCTTCGCACTCTCAATCGCAGCTGCGATTCTCTCTTTCTCTTCGAGCTCGTGCGATCTTGCCTCTCTCTCTCTCAAACGCAGCCTGCGATTCGCAGGAACCCTCTATACACAACCAACCTTTGCCCAGCAACAAGGTCTGGTATAGGGTTAAAAAAAGAACCGGTTATGACAGGGTCATGTACAAGGTTCATGTTTGGAACCTACCCATCATGGAGCCGATTACCCCTAGAAAACACAGCTTCAAATCTTTAGCTCACAATCGTTGTTGATTGTTAAACTCCATCATCCAATGGATTCTTCATTGAGACTTGAAAAGATTTACGACATCTTCTTAAGTTTCAGAGGCGTAGAATTGCGTCACAACTTCGTCGGCCATCTCTACCAAGCTTTAATCTAGAATGGAATACACACTTTCTGAGATAGCGAAGAACTTAAAAAGGGTGACCGGATATCGCCGATGCTTATGGAGGCCATCAAAGAATCGCACATCGCAGTCATCGTTTTCTCCGAGGACTATGCTTCCTCAGAGTGGTGCTTGGAAGAGGTGGCGAAGATTATGGAGTGAAGGAGCAAAGGAACCTCACCGTTCTGCCAGTGTTTTATAAAGTGGAACCAAGAGAAGTGAGAAATGGAAGAATGAGTTATGAAAGAGCTCTAGATAAGCACAAGTCCAAGTTCGGGGAGGATGCCGAGAAAGTGAAGAGATGGGAGAAAGCTCTTTCCAACGCCGGTTACTTGTCCGGTTGGCTTTTGAATGATGGGTAAGTAGAGTGGAGTCCATATTTTGTGTAAGAAACTAATCTTTACAGGTAAGTATAAAGATTGTTTTCACAAAAATAAATTAATTAGTTAATCAACGCACACATGATTGTTACTTTGTAAGTATATGTATAGATGCTTCATCTTATAAATCTTAAAAATTCTTAAGTTGCTTAAGTTGAAGTTAGTAATTTCTTACATGAGTTGGTAAATCTAAGATATAGTTAAAAAGATAAACAAAAATATGGCAAAATATAAGATAAGTTGACAATTAAAAGAAAAATAAACTTGACAAGTAATTCAAATGAAATTTGATACTCAAAATTAGTTGATAATTTGATCGGAGAAAATATGTAAGCCACTCGAATTAAGATTGGCAATTTTTAAAATGAGTTCGTGAGTAACTCAAATGAGAGTTGGTTATCCAATAGAAAAGTTGGGAAATTAAAAGAACAAATAGCATTGGTAATTAGTAAAAGTTGGTAACTCAAAACTAGTAGGTAATTAGTTAAAATGACAAAAGTTGGTAAGTAGCTCTAATTTATGTTGGTAATTTCATATAAAAGTTAGTAGATTGAAGGCCTTAAGTAATGAAAATCAAATTTGGTGAGTTAGTAATTGGTTATATGCTAATTATAAAAGAATTTGGTGATTTCATAAATTTATTAGTCTTTTTCCACCGACAATATTTTTGGCACTAAAGAACTTATTGAAATTCACTGGCACGGAAACAAAACATCTATTTTTTAGCATGGAACAATATTATTCTGATTTTGGCTGTTGCTAAGCCCGTTTCATTCGTAAGGTCTATGGCTCTTTCTTTTGGATCCTTTTCGCCCTCCTCAAAGTATAATAACAGCTCTAAACGTTCTGTTCGTGGGCTATTTGAGTTGTTTGCATTTCGTTTGGGTCAATTGAGTTCGACATATTTTCAATTTTGGCAACCTAGTGTTAAACTCATTACCGGTGGCATTTTGAGTTCGAAAAATCACACATGGCTAACCATGAAATAGACTCGACAAAAAAAAAAAAAAAAAAAAAAACCATAGAATAGACACATGGCTCTTTCTAGTAATAGAAATTAGACAATAGGACTTTATCAGCTGAAAAATTTACAGACTCAGTTGACGAAGATAGAACATTAGAATTTTAATCAACCAATGGACAAAATGTTTAAGTAGTGTTATTGCACTTGCCCCATTTCTTCTTCAAAAGGAATAAAGCAGTTAGCAACGCTTGATACAGGATAATTAGTCTATACAGACTGTGCAAGGAAATGACATCGTGCTTCAAGGATTTTTAATAATTTTCGGATCGAAATCTTAATTGCCATTCAAAGTTCGTCCTAAATAGCTCCTTTTGGTTAATGGTCAAAAAGAAAAATAAGTGAATCAAGAACATGAATCACTTATGTAGATAGATACATGAATCGGTTGACTAAAAGTTGAATCCTGAGCTTGTTATCTCGGAGTTCTAATTCAACTAAGTGGGGAATACATTTTTTTTTTTTGGCTGTAATTATCTAAAAATGTGACACACTACTTTGTTATTGTTGGCTAGTGATTGCTTGTAATTGCTCATTCAAATTGCTAAAACTTTTTTTGTTTTTGTCAGAGATGAGTCGAAGCATATACAAGAAATTGTGAAATGGATCTCCAATCATCTTGACCGAACGCCTTTGCATGTTGCTAAGCACCCGGTTGGGATAGAATCTCGAGTGGTTATGCTAAAATCAATGTTAAACCTTGAATCTAATGATGATGTTGTGATGGTGGGATTATGGGGACAAGGAGGTATAGGGAAGACAACCTTGGGGAAAGCCCTATACAATTCTACTTTTAGACAATTTGAGGGTTCATGTTTTCTGGCAAATGTTCGAGAAACATCAAAAGGTTGCATGGATCTAGTGACTTTGCAAGAAATATTATTAAAAGATACATTATTACCGCAGCAAAGATTATAAGTGTCCACTATTGATAAAGGCATTAATATGATACAACGCAGACTTGGTCACAAGAAAGTTCTCCTGATCCTTGATGATGCCTGCGCCAGTTATGTTGCGATTAAGACGAGCGATCGAACAATAATATAGACAGAAAAAGAAAAATAAATTGGACACCAGATTTACGTGGTTCAGTCGTAAAGACTTACGTCCACGGGGTGAGCAGCAGCGAATTTCACTATAGATCAAGCGATACAAGGAGATTACACTCTCTCGGTGTTTCCCAAAAAACAATTTAACCCCAAACCCAACTCACGGCACAAAATTACCACACAAGCTAAAAAACAAACGCTGAAAAAGAACTCATTTTCTTGATCGCGCTTCAGCTTAAAGACATGCGGCTCCCTTTTCTCCGTAGGTTTGTACGTGCAGCAACCCACCGAAAGAAAAACTTCTTTCGCGGCTCCCTTCTGCGACTCATTTCTTTTGTAAAGGGCTTCGGCAACTCTTTTATACGTGGGCTACGTGTGCCCAGGTCACACTTTGACCTGGGCCCACCTATTTCCTTTTTCTTTCACGCGTGTAGAGGCCTCGACGATTCTTCAACAGCTTCACGCCAAGGAGGAAAATTCCTATAATAATAAATTATTATAGGTGTGCCCAGAGTCCACAACTTTGACTCTGGGCCCACATTCGAATTCCCTTTTACAATAGGAATATGTAACCGCAAGGAAATGTTACAAAAACTTCCAATATATTTTAATTTATATTTCTTCTTTTGTGCAATTTCAAGAGTCCAGCAAATCGCGTTTTGCAATTACTCATACTCGAGTAATATTTAACAATCTCCACCTTGACTTGACGTTTGAGCCAAATTACAATCGCTTCGTAAAAATTCAAATTCTGCTGCTACTTTCCCATAGCCCCCGATGGGCTCAACCGCCACAGATATTATCTAAGTCCAAGCCTCGCTTCAACTTCGCCATAACCGAGGACCTCATCAGAATACCAACTCCACATGCACATTTAACTGCTCCACAAGGATTTTCTGACATAACCTCCTCAACCGCAGATAAAGTAAAACTATTATTGCATCCATATCTGTCAGGAGATCGAATATGTACCTTGTCAATATCAGCAGTTACAGCAACCATTGGCTCTATAGGCTCCACCTCGCTATGAGCACAATTTGTGTCAATTACTTTGCTAGTACCTGTATACGCTACCTCAGGAGTTTCTGGTCTCAACTCCACCTCAAGCTGAACACCGTTCAGATCCGTTTGAATACTGCTATAATCACTCCTAACCAAAAGTACTAGAGACTCATCAAGGGTAACTTCTCTGCTGTCAACAGGTGAATTAATATCCGGGCACCACAACTGATTGCCCCACTCACCTTGTGCATAGCCATGGAATATGCATATTGCCCTCCAATCGAGCTTACCATCACTCACTCGAAAATAACATGGGCAACCAAATATTCTAAGAATAGAATAATCAGCAACGTTACCTGACCATACTTCTTTAGAAGTCCACCATTCAATAGCAGTTGATAGGGATCTATTCACCAGGTAGCTTACCGTACTTAGCACATCAGCTAGAATTTTCCTAGCAATACCAGCACTAGAGATAATTTTATGGGCCGTCTCTAGTAATGTTCTTCTCATCAATTCTGCAAATTGTTGTGATTTATTGGCACTAGTGCGGTGTTTCACTATGCTCTCTTTCATGCAGAATTTATTTGCTAGTTCCGAGCAGAACTCCATGCTATTGTCAGTCTGCACATGTTTGATCGACTTACCAGTCTCTATCTCGATCAAAGCTCTCGACTGCGTGATCCTGACACCAGCATCAAACTTGTGCCTTGGCAGAAACACCCAGGTCTTCCTCGAGTAGTCAAAAGACTCTCGAACAGATGCATCCGACGTCTCCGCAGCAAAATTTTTCATTATCTCACCTTGAAGTTTATACAGGCCTCCATGCTTGATTCCTTTCATTATCACCAAGGCACCTTGTACAACCTTCAGAACTCCACCTTTTGAAGAATACCTGCAACCAGCTGAATCTAGGGCACCCAAGGAAATTAAGTTCTTTTTCAACTCTTGAACATGCCTTACTCCAGTCAATGTCCTCACAATACCATCATGCATTCTGATTTTAACATCACCAACACCCACAACATCGCACTTAGCGTTGTTCCCTAACTGGACTTTATCACTACTCGTACACTGATAAGTGATAAACCAATTTCTATTTGGTGTGACATGAAAAGAACAACCAGAATCCAAAATCCATCCATCAAACGATGAATCATTAGTGACAGACAAGACATAATCGGCACTATCTGTTACAGCTGCAACATTATCTACAGAATCAACCATAATTTCTTTACCCTTCTCATTCTTCAGCTTAAGGCAATCCCTTCTAAGATGCCCCCTCTTGCCACAGCTCCAACAAACAACATTAACAGTCCTAGACTGACTATGCCTGTTTATATTAGTACTACTATTACCCACACGTGTTATAGATCTTCCTCTATTTTCACCTACTAAAGCAGCAGATATAGTTTCGCCAGATTCTCTTCTACGAATGTCCTCGCTCAGAATTAAATCTCGAACCCCATCAAACGTCAAACTTGTTGACCCAGAGGAATTACTAACAGCAGTAATAGTAGTATTCCAACTATTAGGCAATGAGGATAACATAATCAAAGCGCATACCTCATCTTCAAAATCAATCTCAACGAACTCATTGACTAACTATCACATTGAATTCATTGATATGATTTGCAACTGGCGCACCTTCGCTCATCTTCAAATTAAACAGACGTCGCATCAAACAGACCTTGTTGATCGCAGAGGGCTTCTCATACATATCCGACAGGGCTTGTATCAGGTCAGCAGTGGTCTTCTCCTTTAGGATGTTAAACGCGACGTTACGAGCCAACGTCAGTCGAATAACACCCATAGCTCGTCTATCTAGCAAATCCCAATCAGCTTGCTTCATCGTCTCTCGGTCTCTCCCTAGATAAGGGCAAGTGTAATTTCATCCGGTAAAGATAATCTTTAATCTGCATCTTCCGAAACTAAAATCCTTCCCATCAAATCTGTCGATTCTCACTTTTACTTCTTCTGTCGCCATCGATTCGCTTCAACTCAGCCAAGCCTGGCTCTGATACCAATTGTTGCGATTAAGGCAAGCGATCGAACAATAATATAGACAGAAAAAGAAAAATAAATCGGACACCAGATTTACGTGGTTCAGTCGTAAAGACTTACGTCCACGGGGAGAGCAGCAGCGAATTTCACTATAGATCAAGCGATACAAGGAGATTACACTCACTCAAACACTCTCTTGGTGTTTCCCAAAAAACAATTTAACCCCAAACCCAACTCACGGCACAAAATTACCACACAAGCTCAAAAACAAACGCTGAAAAAGAACTCATTTTCTTGATCGCGCTTTAGCTTGAAAACATGCGGCTCCCTTTTCTCCGTAGGTTTGTACGTGCAGCAACCCACCGAAAGAAAAACTTCTTTCGCGGCTCCCTTCTGCGACTCATTTCTTTCGTAAAGGGCTTCGGCAGCTCTTTTATACGTGGGCTACGTGTGCCCAAGTCACACTTTGACCTGGGCCCACCTATTTCCTTTTTCTTTCACGCGTGTAGAGGCTTCGACGATTCTTCAACAGCTTCACGCCAAGGAGGAAAATTCCTATAATAATAAATTATTATAGGTGTGCCTAGAGTCCACAACTTTGACTCTGGGCCCACATTCGAATTCCCTTTTACAATAGGAATATGTAACTGCAAGGAAAGGTTACAAAAACTTCCAATATATTTTAATTTATATTTCTTCTTTTGTGCAATTTCAAGAGTCCAGCAAATCGCGTTTTGCAATTACTCAAACTCGAGTCATATTTAACAAGTTAAATGCTTTAGCAGGAGAAGGCAAGTGGTTTGGTAATGGGAGTAGGATCATCATTACCACAAGAGAAACATTTGCTAACTTGTCAGGGGATATATCAAGATCATGTGTATGAAGTTAAAGCACTAGATGATAGTCAAGCTCGTGAGCTGCTTGGTAAGCACGCTTCTCAGACACACCAAATCAGAATAGATCTAGTAAATGGGGCTCTAAATTATGCTAAAGGTCTTCCTTTAGCACTTGAGGTGTTGGGTTCCTTATTATGTGGTGAAACAAAAGATGTATGGGAAAATACACTAATAAAACTTTCCAGGAGTCCTGACAAAACCATAAATAATGTGCTCAAAATTAGTTATGAGGGAATAGATGTAAATGAGAAAGAAATCTTTCTCCACATTGCTTGCTTCTTTAGGGGGTGGACAAGACAGTATACAAAGAAAATTCTCGAAAGTTGCGATCTTGAGACAACCGTGGGATTTCAAATTCTTGTTAAAAGGTCCTTGATAAGAATCAAGTTTGACATCCTAGAAATGCATGACTTAATTCAATTGATGGGTAAGGATATTGTGAACCAAGAATGTCGCGATGATCCCTGAAGACGTAGTAGACTATGGTTGTATAATGATGTTGACGAGGTTCTGTCCAATGACAAGGTAAGAATTACGATTATGATCAAAGTTGTGCTCCTTTTCTTTGACTTTAATTACTAAAAATATGTATAACCTAAATAATCTTGCATATGCAGGAAGATTGTGCTGTAAAAGCCATAGTGTTGAAGCTACCTGAGTGGACAGAGATGTGTATCCATCCTGATGCTTTTACAAAAATGAGAAGGTTGAGATTGCTCATCTTGCACAACCTGCAGGATTCTTTCCAAGGTCCTTTGTGTCTTCCTAAGGGGCTTAGATGGTTTGTATGGCCAGGATGTACTTGCTGGACTACTGAATATTCCTTTGGTTCAGTGAAATTAGTGGGAATTGATATGAGCAAAGCCAGTATCACGGTAGTGCCTAAACAATTTAAGGTGAGCATTTACCTACATAGACCTTTTCATTGTCTACTTCATCTGTATGTGTATATGTGTATTACATGTAGTATAACACGAAACGAAGTGGTGTTCCCTAGTTTTTGAAGCCACTTCTCTCTCTCTCTTTTTTCCCTTTCAAAATGACCCTAATTACTCAAGTAGGAAATATGTTTACGTGCAGCAAAATTGGCATTTAAAAATTAAATGAAACAACTTTATTAGAAACTGATACACAATACAAAGAAATTGTATAAACATATGCCGAAGAAAAATAATTTTCAAGGTTTGAAGGCATTGCGTTGTAAAACAAGGCATTCTTAAATGCTTAAATCAGTTTGTGAAGAGCAGCATTTCTAAGTAGACTTTCAAAATTAAATATATAGTAGAAACTTTGCCCTAATACACAATACAAAGAAATTTATAAAATGCGTTTGTGCATTTAGAAATAATTTGATATACAAGATCCACACGGTATACCGCTAATTTCTTAATTGAAAATCAAAGCTAGGTTTTGAGTTGAATATATGAACTTTTTTTCTTCAAAATGTTTTAAAAAGTTGGTTTCATTGTGTCTTTAAATGGCTTAAAAAAAATGTTTCTTAATTTTTGGGAAAAATTCATTGTGATAGAATATATATTTTTGACATAAAGCTATTATATATAGTCTAAACCAGGACAGAAAGAATGTTCATTTTGGTGCTCGCCACGTGACATTCACTTTACTTCTACAATTGGCACATGGCATAACATGTGGCTTAAACTTGTTAGTGGCCTGCCTTCACATGGTAACCGCATGGCGCTTCATTTTTTTTTTCCGATTGCCACATGGCATGACACATGGCATACTTTTACCACGTGGCCCACTTCGACCAATATCCATTAGCTTTTTTATTTGTCATTTCTAAATTCATTCTCTTACCACATACATGTATAGATTTATAATTATTAGTAAAGTTTCTAAGTGTTTACTTATTTCTCAATACAACACGTAATTCTCAGCAAATTAGTTCATAGTAACTTTGACTGAGGTGTTTGTTCCACCATATTTGCAGGTCTTCCAACAATTGAAGTACATTAATTTCAGTTATTGCGAGTCCCTAATTTGTATCCCCAACCTCTCATGTACTCCACATCTCGAGGAATTGATTCTCTCTTATTGTGAAAACATGGTAGAAGCCCATGAATCGATTGCATATCTTGAGAAGTTACAGGTGTTGACTTTAGATGGGTGCTCTCGACTTGGTGTTTTTCCGAATGTGCTCAAGACAAAAAGACTCCGGCATCTTCATCTTACAAATTGTAAAAATTTGGAAAGGTTCCTTGATATTCCACCTAAACTTGAAAGCCTGACACTTATTTCGTTAAAAGGGACTGCTATTAAAGAACTTCCTACATCAATAGAAAATCTTGTTTCTTTGGAGAAATTGAGCTTCTCTGGTTGCAAGAATCTTGTAGGTCTTCCGTCTAGTATATACAAGTTACATAACATTGAAGAGCTGGAACTTCGAGGTTGCAAATCCTTCATTGGGTTTCCAAAGTACGATGATTCTGCTGATCCATCTATGAAGATCGGACTTTCAAGTTTAAAATATTTAGACCTTAGTTGGAGTAGTTTGACTGAATTGGAGTTTCTTGAGAATCATTCCTGTTGTCCCAAATTGATTAATTTACTTGTGGGGGAGACCAAAATAACTAGCATTCCAACATTCATCGTTGGGCGCAAACATTTATATTTTCAAGCGGCGTGCCATGTTCATATTCCAGGCCGGAGGATGCTCGATCCCTATGCTTCTAACGGTAGAGATTTTGTCAAGTGTGCTTTGCAAATGCCGCCTCTCCACGTAAGACTCTCTCTCTCTCTCTCTCATATTAATGTGGAGTGTGTGCTTGTATATTGCAACAGCAGAAAACGATAGATAGGAAGCTTAAGCAAAGCAAATAAATCTAAAGTGGTTCTACACGTACATGCATATGATGGAGGTGGCTTCCGTTCTTTTATAAGAATCATTTCTATCACATGAGACTTGTATATTATTATAAGCAAGGATCAATGTATCTCGACTCATTTATAGAGCTCTAGTTAGAAGTGGAATTCGCTAGGATTACTTCCTAAACTCAAAATTGAATTCTTCTATTCGGGTACTTTCTAACGGTTTATCTTATAACAGGGTCTCCATGCAGCTTGTCCTGGAAAAGAGTTACCAGAGTGGGTCCTCCCTATTGAAAAAGGTTTTGTATCTTTTAGGGCTTCTAAGGACTTGTGTCGCAAGTTTCTTGGATTTGTTCTCTGTGTTGTTCATAGTACTGATGAACAGGATCATGGGTCACAATCATTCTGCATGAAATTAGAAGCTAATGGCCAAATGCTGCATAAGCGTGAATGGACTCCCAATGCAAATTATAACTTGTTTGCATCATTCACACCATTTGAGCCGTTGGGAGCAGTCAATTTCGGTCAAATTTATGGGAGTCATGTACAATTTAGTGTTAAAGTATCAGGTGGAGTCGCAAAAAAGTGTGGATGCCGAATAGTATGCAAGCAACTAGAGGAAGATTTAAAAGTTAAGCTTCAAGATCTAATGGATCCAGCTTTACTCTACGAGTTTGGTCATGAATCAACATATTCAAAAGCCATGGTTCCACTTATGCATGGAACGATCAAAACAGATATACAGAACGACTTGCAAGATTGTCCAGCGACGCCACTTTCAGCATCACGACAGCTCGTCTCCCATCTGACAACACCGTGCTCTGATGGATGTAAGATTGCCACCTACCATCGACGGAGGCGACGAAGAGAAGAAGTTTGTGTCCCTGAAACAGAGTCCCCAGTGAACCGACAGCGACGGAGACTGGAGAGCAGAGGCGATGGACTACCACCGCCGACCGAGGCCATGGAAACTGATGACTTGAAGGATGTGTAGCTGAGGTTCTGGGCTTCATGCAGCTTGCTGAAGATCTGGTAACATCTGGCACATCCCAATTGTATTATGTAATATTTGACCTGGACTTTGAATTCAATTCCTTGGTGCTACAATCGCGTGGGAACTTTGAACAACGTGTTGTGGAATTTGTTCGAGAGGCGTCGAATTAGTGTTTCTTCGTAACTTTCGTTTGTGGATGCTTGGTAGTGAATTCATCACTAATCGATGTTACACGCTGCTAAATCAGTAACAAATCCATGGAAGGTAGCTTTTCTTTCTTTCTTTCTTTGAGTAGGTGGCAATTCATTGAAAGAAGTTAGGTGGTCTAGAGAGAGGTGGGCTTTGAGTGCTTTAGAGGTGCCTAGCAAATGTGGTTTTGGAGTATGTACCTAGCATAAAGATCGTGCGGTGTGTAATAGTTTTCTCAGGACAATTCTCCAATAATTGGGATAGGACTCTGTCGCCAAGTTCTACGAGGCACTTGAAGAGGCAAAACCATAGAGAAATGAAGAAGATGCAGTGAGACTTGAAGAAGCCACTAGTTGACAGTCAAGTTCTTTTACCACTTGATTATTTTGGTAGCTATGGTGAAGTGAGAACCAAATTCACATGGAGCGTGAGAGTAATATGAACATCAGTTGTGCCCATGGATGACTGGTTAGGTAGTGATATTCTTTCACCCCATGGACTGTGGATATGAAGAAGAAAAAAGTCACGAGAAACACGAGTTTACATAAGTTATGCAGTAGAATAGTCACAAAAGCACAAGAAGCTAATTTTCTATTCTGATTTCTGAGGCCTTGGCAACAATTTAGGATTCTCTTTTTATCCTTCTGTGTGATAGCGTTTATGAAGCCGAATGACCTAGAAGCCAAAACTCCTGGAACCTTTTGAAGGTCTTGAGTGAAACCTCATTAATGAAAGATAAAGCTTCTGAGGTACCAATGATAGGACACCCTAAAATGAGCAACATGTAGTTTCTCAAATTAGTTGCTATTTTTGCTTTATTGTTGTTAGAGCCATATCGGTTTAACAGTTAGGTGGGACTTGCATCTGTATTACAGGAAGGTGATAATCATTGCTTGGAAGTTTGTGAGGAGCATATAATCCAAGACCTGCAAGATCTTAAAAAAAAAAATGAGATATGCATTCGTTCCATGAGTAGCTGCATATTGATCTTGAATTATTTCTACTGCTGGTAAGTGGATGCTGATTTCCTCTTGAATTGCCTGTATGCATGTATGCACGCATGCATGAGAGAATTTCTGACTCTTGTCCTCATATTTCTTTTCTCCTAACAAGTAACAAGGCCTTGCTTTTCTTACATAAGGCAGAGCTTTCGTTGGACAGCCTTGAAGTTCCGGAAGGGTAAGATGCTGGTTTTCAGTAACCGGGTGCATTTCAGATATGTTACTTCATTTTCTAATTAAGATG
Organism: Eucalyptus sp. ANBG9806169; assembly: GCA_014182395.1. Lineage (NCBI taxonomy): Eukaryota > Viridiplantae > Streptophyta > Magnoliopsida > Myrtales > Myrtaceae > Eucalyptus > Eucalyptus sp. ANBG9806169. Next base: position 1,355,772 of record CM024581.1, on the reverse strand, counting down.
ATTAGTGTTTCAGTCTTAAGTAGTGAAATTTTTTATTGAAGAGCTGTGTTATTGTGGAGGATGGTAGCGTTGTTGTGGCAGGAAGAAACTGGACTAATGAGATACACAATGTATATTTATCATTGCTCCTCCACTCCCTTTTACAAATTATTGCCAACAGCACTTTGTTATAGTTCCGAATGGATACCCTCGAATTATCCACTCCCAGTTTATTATTGATCATTTTATGTTTCTCCCTTTATAATTTTTTTAATATTAAGAGAGATATGTGAATGTCTTGAAGGCTTGAGAACTGAGTAACAAGAACATTGAACGGACATTTTCATTTTTGCAGTTGAAAAAGTAGCACCTGCAGATGGTACTCTGGAAAATAACAAAATCTTCCATGTAGCGCTAATCAAGACGATGTACAAACTTTTGAGTCCTGTAATTTGAAAAAGTAGCTCCTGCAGATGGTACTTAAAAAAATAACAATCTTCCATGTAGCGCTAATCAAGACGATGTAGAAACTTTTGAGTCCTGTAATTTGTATGATCAAATTTTTAGCATCTCTGCTGCACTTCTTACCCACGGACTATACCTATAAGAGAGTTTGGAATGACTTGAATATAGACGCAACCTTAAGGAGCATGAGTCATATATTCTGCTGAGCATGTTCTTGCCAAGGTTTTATGTCTTTTTCCAACCTACTCAGTCCAATCCATTTGGATCCCTTAAAGGTTCTAATCGGGAGCTAACAGATTCAGAAAATGCAAACTTTCCCTCCAAAAAAGGGCATCTCCGTTCAGGGGAAAATTGCACGTGTGTTTCTGGCCGGGGACCCTCTGTATATTGTACTACAACGTATGTGTCTCCGTCATTTGAGTGAGATTGTCATAGCGCAAGAGCACGCATGGTCCGGAATCCCCTTGTTTCTTGTAGTGGTTATGATTTTATCTCTCATCTTCTAAGCCAATAAATATTGAGCTGAGGTCGTCGCACAACTCTAATAGCCTTGCTACTGCTCAAAACAAGTCCCTAGATTCAATATAATTGCAAATTTGGTCATTTTTAGATTAAGAATTTCTATATATTGCCTAAATTTAAACGGAGAAATTTTGCATACAAAATGCTGGGTAAAAAAGGAGGTTTGTTCGAAATGTGACTCGCACTCTATCTCAGTGGCCTTACTGGTGAGAATTCAATTGCGACCTAGCTTCATCATTTGTTTGGGACATCTCCCCATTTACCATTGAGGAATGCAGAATTCCATGAAAAGTGTCCGTCACCGATTTATTCTACCTATAGCTTCATTGAGATTTTGTTTTGATCCTCTTTTGTGGTGTTAACTGCACCTCACATCAACACTTCATGATTTTTTACCAATCCGGAAAAGACATTAGTAGTCAGATGAATTATAGAGACAGATTCAGAAAAATAAGAGGACCAAGATTCATCTAATTTATCAAGAAAAGAACATTTCATATGTGAATTTGGAGAACAATTCAATATGTCTTCAGGTGAGAACGAAAATTCCCAATAAATAGCATATGTATCTTTCGAAAGATAAATTATTTTTCAAATTCCAGGATCACTAGCCTAACTGGTAAATTCTTCTTTTAGTTGATCCCAGCCTGAGGGGCTAAAAGGGAGGTTTTTTTGATTTCGATTGAGCAGTTTAAAGACCTGCTCAGGTCTGAAAAGGGTTTTGATTTCGATTCACAAGTTTCGCTGGTGTGGCCGATGATGTGAAGTGGTTCTTCAATATTACATTCCAAAAGATGTAAATTCTCAACATAAGTAGGCTTGAAACCAAAATTGGTTAGATTAAAAAGATGCATTAGCTCCGACATTCTACTGAATGCTACAGAACTCCCAAGACATGAAAACTGAATTACATGTCAATTTATCAAACAAATGGTTTACATAACAAGCCAAACCTACATGACTCCAGGATATCGCATATTTACAGGCTAATAATTTGTGGTCAGGCTAGCTTTTCTAGTGTATCTTATCCACACAATAACTCAAGATAAAGTCTAATACACTTTCTAGTTAATTTAAATCAATATGCATCCGGAATCTCTACGGTAAGTGCATGAAATAAGGACAGAGAAATAAAACAGTTACAACCAGGGCTAATTCAATGACAGAAAATGCACCCGAGCAAACGAGTATCCTTTTCCAGCTATCCAAGCCCCAGTTTGTGACCACTGCACATCCCCCCAGTCCAGATTCTCCTCCAATACCTATTCAAGAAGGGTAGAAAGATCGATGTTAGAGTTTGGGCTCCTATTGTTCTTTTTTCCTCGAAAAGAAAGATTACTTCATTTCTTGTGAGTATACTCTGCTGCATACTTATATCACCAATTTGACCAGCATCTGAATTAAGAAACATGAACAAAGACCTTGCACATGCACAGACTATAGCTGGCAATACTCTATTCTCCAAGTGAGACATGTAGTTTTGGCAAAATGTTACACAAACCAGTGAAAAATGACATGAAACGACATGGTGAGGATTTCTCTTTATGTGACAGCTAAATAGTGAGGGAAGAAGAGCACGTGATTTTTCTAAGCTTACGGTAACAAGGTGAGATATGTACTGGAACGTTGAAATCGGTAAAAAGTATTAGGAATCTTCCAAGTCCAAGAAATGCAAAGCACGCATGCAAAATCCAAAGGAAGTAAACTAAAATCATAATAATAATTGTAATAATACCTCCAGATAGTCAGGGGGCAGAGGAATTCCGACTGAACGCATAACTTTCTTGGGAAGAGGGTTCTTACATCGAGACCACCGAAACACATCGATCACAGTATTTTCAGTGTCGTTTCTCTCTCCATTCACGGAATGTGAGTGGTGATTTAGGGATTTCTCTGTTTCAGCTTCATGCATTTGAGAAGCTGTAGTAGCTTTGACCATCTTTTCTCCAGTGAAGCAAAGCTCGTACCTTTAATGAGTCAACAAGAGAAAAAAGTCGCTCAAAAGTTGCATTGCTAATAAATAATCCAGGTGAAATTATGCTTTGTGCCTGAATGTTCAAGTCACTCCTATATTTTTCCGCAATTTTTAGTTATATGTGAAGCCAACCATAGATGCAATGAACATTCTGAGAAATAAAGGTCTCCAACAGAATCGGCAACTCAGTTTTGGCACTAAGGTTTAAATTTCAGTAGACAAGTCCCTATACCACCCAACAAGTCTGCTCCATACTCACTTATCAGACCAAGGTCAGCAGAAGAGACAAGCAGTAGCAAATGTGTGAAACAAACTCCATGAAGCAAGGATTTCATATTCCAGAAAGGCAGTTGGTAACATAAAGATTTAACATAGACTGTCCTAGAGCGTGTAATCAATTGTCAACAAACATCTATGAATATGATGCCAAGTATATACCCTGCAAGAAATATGATACCTGCAGGAATGAGTCTCCAGATACGGCACTTCTCCCTTTTTCAGACGTGCAGATGTACATAGGGGCTTTTTCAGGCCCTTGTCCGCGACAATGCTCAAGCTATATTTAATCTTACACAAAAAGCACTTGCAATTTATCAGAGCACCACTAATCAAATGAACAGAATCTTAGCAAGCAAGATAGAGGCACATGACTTAGACTCGACCAGTTAATAACCTAAGCATGCGCAACTAAGACAAAATACATGACAGGCCCTCGTCCTACAATCTACAACCAATCAAGCACGTTAACCTTAACTTTTCATTAATGGGTATGTTGGTGATTTTAAGTATGTAGGTTATTTTAAGCATGTAGCCTTAGGTGATGGCGAGGTTAATTCTTTAGGTGCACATTTAGCCATTGACCAAATTTGACACGTGATATGTGATATGGTATACTTTCCATGAACCACTATATCTTTTACACGATTTTCCCTGGAAACACTATATATTTTGCCCAATTTTCCACTATTCCCACATGTAGTTGCATGAGTGCGGGGAGATCAGTATGGACTACTCCCATCCTTTTAGGAATGTGATTGGTGGTAAGAACACAAAAGACATGTCGCTCAAAAGGTCAAGGGGTTCCATCCAAAATAAGCTCCAAAAGCGGGAGTGAAGAGATGACAGCATGGGGCTCTTCAAGCCAGCGCAGAAATTGAGAGTATACATGTGTACTTATGCATAAAATTGACAAGGGCAGCTTCCTCCGACATGCTAAACCAAAACAGAGGGTATAAATTCCAAGATTATGGTGCTTGAAAAGCTCAACTCTCTAGAAGACAAACTGCTGGAAATAACAAATGGGAAACTAAAACATACCAAGGTTCATTGCGGAGATTGTATTGTATTGGAACTTCTCGTACAAATTGTTGTTGCCGCAGTGCATTCTAAAGGAGAAAAACCAATTTTATTAGATTAGCTAATTAGCATGCGTATAGAGAATAATATAATATGATACCACATTGAATTCAATGGTAATCATGAAAATGAATTTGCAATCTCCAACACCTGACAACAAGAGCTAAAGCCTTTTACGAACAAGGGATCCCTACATGGTTTCCCCTGGCAGAACCCAAGGCCTCATGTACCTTTCTCAATACAGTCCCATCAAAATGTACATCTTCTGGCAAAAAAATCTCAAGGTCATTGTTTCACTTGTCCAAACCACTTTAACAAGCTTTTATTGTCTTGTCATCCTTGATAAACCATCACCAATTCAAGTAAATTCCTTTTTACCGTATCACTTGTAATGTGCCGAACGCTGTTAAAAATTTCCCAGGTTTTGTAAATATATGGAGAGAGTTTGATGGGCAGCAAATGCGAGAGAAAATAAAGATTCCATGGTTGCTAACCCACGCGAAACCAAAGTAAAACAAAATGAGTTGAGATCCATGAGTCAAGGAGATCCTGAGATCGGGCACATTCAAGAACTGTAAGAATCCTTTATGCGTTGGATTGTCCTTTGTTTCTTTTCTTGTGGGGCCTTCGAAGGTGGAATCCCGTGTGTTCTGCGTGCGTTTGCAGAATTTGATATCTGCAGGGATCATGACATCTGAAATAGTTTTTTGGTAATGTGGGTCAAGATTGAGCGCTCTGTTTTTGTTTTTCTACGATGAACCAAAATCCACGTGATGGAACGAAAGCTGCTTGCTATTTGTTTTGGGTATGCCGTCCAGCTATAGCGAAATGGATAAAGAGAATATTCAGTGTCATGTAGAACGATATTGGTGGGATGATCTGTTTCTCACACGATTTGTTTTTCTGCCTTCTTCTGTATGTTAATGATTTTGGGCAGTCAAGGAGATCCTGATTGAAGTCCAAGCCTTCTGCATAAACTTTTCACGGATAAGGGAAGCAGCTGGGCTATTTAGGCTTCTCAAAACGATGGAAGGATAGATTCCTTATTTACCCATCAAATTCTTAGTTTCTTCCGAAAGTTGCATGTTCTAGAAAATGATGGTTTCATTGCGAGATTTGTAGGAATAGTTGCATCTCTCTCTCTCTCTCTCTAGTTGTAATAGAAAAGAGGAACGTTTTGAGGTTCTGTGGCACCATCTGATTGGTTCAGCCAAACAAGCCATTCTTGCACTTTGATTGATCACAAACGACGGAGTCGTCAATGTTAGTAGAATCACACAAGCTAATATTGTTATTGACCTTGCCGGTGGCGATTTCGGGGTCATGGAAGGTTGATCCGATTATGTGCAAAGACACCTACGATCACTCCATTAACCAAGTAATTCAAGCTGATGGAAACAATTTGCTTGACTAAATACGTCAACCGGGCGAACCAAATCGCTTTTGTTTCATCTCCTTCACCGTCATTGGCACCATTCTGTGGGCACCTCGTGTAAGAATTATTGTGGCCCATATTATATGATTTATTATATGGTTTAATAATTATTGAAATGCTATAAGAATAATAAATATTGATTACGAGAAGTTGCGACTCTAATAAAACGAAGAAGTACGATTTTTATGAAAGTTGAAAATGCGCTTTGATGGAAGGCACCTATTCATAGAACATATAAATAGAATCTGGTCCTCTCTCCACTCACATAAAAAAAAAAATATAACTGAAAGGAACTAGGTATTCTCTCCTCCATCGATAGAATACATTAATAATAGTGGATTAAGGGAGAGAAATCGGATTTCTTCATTTGGTTCAAGTTTTTCGGTTTTCCACAACGATTATCATCAAGGGTAACGCTATGGATAAATGTATGTCTTCATCTATTTGTGAAAATCATGAAGATTAAAGATCAGTGTCATTTTGTGAATTTCTACATTAAAGAATTATAGGTATAGTCTAACAATTGGTATCAGAGCGTGGTTTATGATCTCATGATTTTTCATTTATAGAAATATTATAATTTATGTATGATGATTCGTTGAACGATTCTGTTCGTATTATTTGTTATTGTTGAATTGTTCTCGGAGGGTTCTGTCGAAGAAAATCCGAATGATGGAACGTTTTCATGGAGAAAGGGACGAAAAAAAAGCGAAGAAAAGTTACTGTGCGCGAGGGAAGAAGGCGCTTGGGCTCCACGCGCGCACTGCAGTTGCAAGCGCGTGGAACCCACGCGCCACGTGCCGTCACGCGCGCGCAACCGCTGCAGTTGCAGGTGCGTGGAACCTATGCGCCACACGCCGTCATGCGCGCACAACCGTTGCACGCGTGGGATCCACGCACGCGCCAACCGTTGGCACGTGGTCTCCACGCGCCCATGTGCTCAACTGCCTGTGCATGCAACGCACGTGCCCGCGTGGCAGTTGTTACGCACATGCGTTGCACGCGCACGCACGCGCCTGCATGTTGGACGGGCGCATGTGTTGCGCGCGCAAGCGCGCAGGCGTGCGGGTCACGCGTCCCCGTGCGGCCTTTTTTACGTTTTTGCCCCTATGTCATTTTTAAAATTCCCATTTTGTTCTTCTCGCAATTTATTTACTATTCTGCCCCTGTTTAATTTATAATTACGATTCTGCCATTGCTGATTATTTACCATTTTGCCCTTGGATATTAAATTTATGGTTCTGCCCTTATGGAATTATGATTTTACAATTTTGCCCTTATGCTTTAATTACTTTTTTGTCCGTATATGCAATTTGGTAAATATTTGTATTTTACAATATTAAAAATTCATATTATGAATGGTTTGTTAGTCACCAAAGTGGCCAAACCTTGAAGTCTTTTGAATTTTTGATATTGTAAATTGTTTTATTTAATTACCCATGATTAATTGATGCTATATATGAAATTAATATGTTTCATATCATTATTGGTGTTATGGGTATATTGAAGTTCATTTATTATAAGAACTTAGGGATTAACTCAAAAGTTAATTATTTTCTTATAATTCATAAACATGATAGTTGGTAATTAATGTGATTTGTTAAATTTGTTTGTATATCCAAAGATAGCAAATAAATTTTAATAAGATATATTTGCAATTACCAAATAAAAGTTATTAGCATTATTGTGGTTTGTATATATTTGCATATCATAGGATCGCCCAAAGGAGAACTATGATGTACATGTGTAGTTTAGTTTGAATCTGATTAGGTGATATTCTTAAGGCATTAATGTATGAGTATTTTCTTGCATATTTACAGTATCTGTACCTGTTTCACTCCATTCGCATGCTTCGTTTGTTCCTTATTCAATTGGATAGATTTTCCTGATTGGAGTGAATAAGTCCAATTTCACTTAGGTGTCCTGGATCTTAATTTAGCGCTTCAAGCTGAGAAACTAGCTGTTATTACTGATGAAAGTGGCAATGATGAAAAGTCTTTCCATAAAGCTTGGGAAAGATTGAACAGACTGAGCTTAATGTTCATGTGAATGACAATTGCAAACAACTTAAAGACTTCTCTTCCCAAGACTGACAATGCTAAGGAATTTATGAAATTTGTGAAAGAGCGTTCTCAAACTGCTGATAAGTCACTTACTGGTACATTGATGAGCACACTGACCATCATGAAATATGATGGTTCATGTACCATGCATGAGCATATACTTGAGATGACGAATTTAGCAGCAAAGTTAAGGACTTTAGGGATGAACGTGGATGAGTATTTTTTTAGTACAATTTATACTTAATTCCTTGCCTCATGAGCAATATGGGTCATTTCAAATGAATTACAACACTATAAATGATAAGTGGAATGTGAATAAATTGGTCAGCATGCTAATTCAAGAGGAAACAAAGATAAAGAATCAAAATGCTCATTCTGTTCATCTCTCAAGTAATCAAGAAGTTCAAAGGAATTTTAAGAGGAAAGGTGGAAGGAGCAAGAAGAAATGATTACACATCCTGAATGACTCTTTAAAAGCTTCTCAAATCCACAAGAAGGAACACAATCTTATTAAGTGTCATTTTTACAACAAAATTGGACACTTGAAGAATGATTGTTTGAAACGTAAGGCTTGGTTCGAAAAGAAATGTAAGCCTTATGCTTTAGTATATTTTTGAATCAAACTTTATTGAAGTTCCTCATAATACATGGTGGATTGATTTTGATGCCACCACTCATGTGTCAAATACGATGCAGGGATTTCTTACGATCCAAACCATAAAACCAAATGAAAGTTATGTGATTATGGGGAACATAAACAAAGCTCCAGTTGAAGGCATTGGTGCTTGTCGTTTGATTTTAGATACTGGCATTATTTGGATTTGTTTCAAACCCTTTATGTACTTACATTTTCTCGCAACTTAGTTTCTTTGCCAAGACTTGATGTGACGGGATTTTATTGTAAGTTTGGTTCTGAATCTTTCAATTTATTTAAGAGTGATACTCCTATTGGAACTGGAACTTTATATGATGGTCTCTACAAATTTAGACTTGATAATTCTTTTGTTGAAACATTAATGACCTTGCATCATAATGTTGACACGAAGTTTGATGGATGAAAATTCTACTTACTTGTGGCATAAACGTTTGGGTCATATATCCAAGGAAAGAATGCAAAGATTAGTGAATAATGAAATTCTTCTAAATTTGGATTTTACTGACATCAGAGTGTGTATTGATTGTATTAAAGGCAAACAAACAAAACACACTAAGAAATGTGCCACAAGAAGCACAGAGCTTCCTGAAATTATACATACTAACATATGTGGTCCATTCGATGTTCCATCTTTTGGTAAGGAAAGCTACTTCATCATCTTTATTGATGATTTTTCACGTTATAGTTACATTTATCTATTGCATGACAAGTCTCAATCAATGAATGCACTTGAAGTGTATATTAAAGAAGCTAAGAGGTAATTAGATAAAAATGTGAAAATAGTAAGATCAGATAGATACGGTGAATATTATGGAAAGTATAATAAATCGGGACAATGTCCAAGTCCATTTGCTAAATTCCTTGAAAAATATGGCATTTGTGCTCAATATACAATGCCAGGTACACCACAACAAAATGGTGTAGCAGAAAGGCGTTATCGTACTTTAATGGAAATGGTTAGGAGTATGATGAGTCATTCATCTTTACCCTTATCATTGTGGATGTATGCTTTAAAGACTTCTATGTATTTATTAAACAGGGTTCCTAGTAAGGCAGTTTTAAAGACTTCCTTTAAACTGTGGACGGGAATGAAACCTAATTTACGACACCTGCATGTTTGGGGTTGTCCAGCAAAAGTAAGAATTTACAATCTACATAAAAGGAAATTGGATTCAAGAACGACCAGTAGTTATTTCATTGGTTATTCATAGAAATCCAAAGGGTGTAAATTTTATTGTCCTAATCATAGTACAAGAATTGTTGAATCTGGAAATGCTAGGTTCATTGAGAATGGTGACATTAGTGGGAGTGAAAGAGTGCGCGATGCTTGCATTAAAGAAGTAAGGGTAGAAGTTCCTATATCCAAAACTTCTAAAGTTGTTGTTCCTGATATTATAGTACAACCTAACAATAATCAATAATAACAAATTAATGAACAAACACTCTATAATGAAGATATCATTATTGAACCTCCAATAACTGAGTCACAAGAAATAGCATTAAGAAGATCTCAAAGAGAAAGGAAGTCAGCTATTTCTGATGACTATATGGTTTATCTACGAGAGTTAGAAATTGACTTAGAAATTGGAAATGATCCAAATTCATTTTCCCATGCCATGGAATGTGAAAATTCTAATGAATTGTTTAATGCCATGGAAGAAGAGTTAAAATCCATGCATCAAAATCAAGTTTGAGATATTATTGAATTGCCTAAATGATATAAAAAAGGTCGGATGTAAATGGGTCTTTAAGACCAAGCGCGACTCAAAAGGCAATATTGAACGACATAAAGCCAGACTTGTTGCAAAGGGTTTTACATAAAAGGAAGGCATTGACTATAAAGAGACATTTTCACCAGTCTCTAAAAATGACTCACTTAGAATTATTATGGCTTTGGTGGTTCATTATGACTTAGAGTTACACCAAATGAATGTAAAAACCGTTTTTCTTAATGAGAATTTAGAAGAAGAAGTTTACATGGACTAACCCGAAGGCTTTTCAGTTAAAGGAAAGGAACACATGGTATGTAAATTAAAGAAGTCAATATATGGATTTAAACAAGTTTCCCGAGAATGGTATCTTAAATTTAATGATACCATAACTTCATTTGGATTTAAGGAAAACACCGTTGATCGGTGTATATATATATATATATGAAGATTAGTGGGAGCAAGTTTATTTTTCTAGTTCTGTATATTGATGATATTTTGCTTGCTACTAATAATATTGGTTTGTTACATGAAACCAAGAAGTTTCTCTCTAAAAATTTTGAAATGAAGGATATGAAAGAGGCAACGTATGTGATAGGAATAGAAATATTCCGTGATAGATCACAATGATTATTAGGATTGTCTTAGAAAGCCTACATTGAGAAAATTTTAGAGAGATTTAATATGAGTAAATGTTCAGCAGGAATAGTGCCAATTCAGAAAGATGACAAATTTAGCCTTATGCAATGTCCGAAAAGTGAATTGGAACGAGAACAAATGAAAAATATTCCTTATGCATATGTCGTGGGGAGCTTAATGTATACACAAACATGCACCAGACTAGACATTAGTTTTGCTATCGGAATACTGGGTAGGTATCAAAATAATCTTGGAATGGATCATTGGAAAGCTACAAAGAAAGTTCTTAGATACTTGCGAGGAACGAAGAATCATATGCTCACTTATAAAAGATCCGATCATCTCGAGGTGATTGGATATGAACTTAGCCAGATGTGTCGATACAAAAAAAATCAACGTTTGGTTACTTGTTTCTTCTAGCTGGAGGGGTAATTTCATGGAAGAGTGCGGAGCAATCAGTTATTGCTGCATTCACTAAAGAAGCTGAATTTGTGACATGTTTTGAGGCCACTATTCATGGATTATGGCTGTGGAATTTTATTTCAGGGCTTATGATTGTCAACGGTATTACCAAGCTGCTGAAAATTTATTGTGATAACTCTGCAGCAGTTTTCTTCTCTAAGAACGACAAGTATTCTAAGAGTGCTAAGCATATGGAGATCAAATACTTGTTTGTTAAAGAAAAAGTTCGGAAACGAAGAGTGTTAATTGAGTACAGTAGTACCAAATCTATGATAGCAGATCCCTTAACAAAAGGACTGCCGCCCAAAACATTTAATGAGCATGTTGAAAATATGGGCATTATTGAACGTCATTAATGTTTGTATTATGATTGTATTAAGTTTATGTATTTGACATTTTGAGCTCATTTACGTGTTTATGATATTTCCTGTATTCTATTTAGTATACATTATGGAAATAAATGAATATTAAACTGGATAGTTTCTAAAGAAAAATTATAGTTGGACTAGTACTGTACTTCTTATTTATGGATCATGTTAAGTAAAGTGTTATAGTTGTAGTGTATAGAAGGGACTATATCGATTAATGACATACAACCGCTATGACTCGCATTAGTTTTCTTTACTTAATTGTGATTATTATGTGATTGCCAATTTAATTTTTGTAGCATAATGTTATTGTGCACATTACAATCTTTATTAAACCATGAAAGAATATCATATGGGCCAAGTCGGAGAATGTAAGAATTATTGTGGCCCACATTATATGATTTATTATATGGTTTAATAATTATTGAAATACTATAAGAATAATAAATATTGGTTACGAGAAGTTGCGACTATAATAAAATGAAGAGGTACGACTTTTATGAAAGTTGAAAAGGCGCTTTGATGGAAAGCACCTATTCATAAAACGTATAAATAGAGTATGGTCCTCTCTCTACCCACATGAAAAAAAAATATAACTGAAATGAACTAGGTATTCTCTCCTCCATCCATAGAATACATTAAGAATAGTGGGTTAAGGGAGAGAAATCGGATTTCTTCATTTGGTTCAAGTTTTTCGGTTTTCCATAATGATTATTATCAAGGATAACGCTATGGATAAAGGTATGTCTTCATCTATTTGTGAAAATCATGAAAATCAAAGATCAGTGTCATCTTGTGAATTTCCGCATTAAAGAATTATATGTATAGTCTAACACCTCGAGCACTTTCGCTTTTGTAACTGCTTGCCTGCCTGCCTTACCATAACCATGATTGGGGGTAGGTCTGCTGAATGGATGTGTGGGATTAAATTGTTCAATCCAAATAGATTTATAGCTTGTTTTGACTCATTTTCACGTAGTACAAATCTAATGATTCATATCCGACTCGACTTATATTGCTAAAATAATTTAATATTTAATCCAATCTATGAAAACTCATTGCCAAACTAAGATGAAAGTGTGAAATGAATGAGTGAGAGATCAAGTGAAGGCTAGAGAGACTAAAGAAAGAGTTATAGAAATAGATTGGATTTAAGTAAGTTGTAAATTCATTTATGACTTTTTAACACTTATATATGACTTATTTACTTAATACTATTATATCATATATAACTAATATAACATCCATATGGGTAAAAAAAATGGATTTAAGAGGCATTTTAATAGGTCTAATCGCTTCAATTTTCATGAGGGTCCCCAGAACATGAACTTGACCACAAGCTTCATTATGACCATCACCTCAACTATCCCCAATTCCATCATCCCTGATGTCTTGGCTATATTTTACGTTTTTGGTTCCGCTTCTTTGTTAGAATAGAAGTAGATTTCGATTGCTTAGATAATTGAGTGGTCTGGGGCTTGAATAAGTAAAAATTAGTTAACATGAGTAATAGTGCACACTGCAATTTAAAAAAAAAAAAAAAAAAGAGAGGGTAAAAACTACTAGACACATCCTTAACATAGTCATGCATTGTCTAATCTCTCATAATAAAGTAAAAGAAATGCACATGGTAGATAACTTATGCAATACTCATGGACAAATTAGAGAAGAATATAAAAAAATAATAATAATCATAAACCTATTGTATTTCTTGGTTTGCCATAGTCCAAGCCTTTGTTCTCAGCCATACTATTCACTCTTCTCACATAACTAAATTGGAACAAAAAGGTGTGGGTAGGAAAACTAGCAAACATTGTTAAGAGAATGCCCAGATGCCCAGCTTCCTTCATTTCCAATTTTTCAGCTCTTTGGAGAATTTCCATCGATATACATGCCTTACCAGATAGTTAAGAACCTTTTAAATTCAAGGAAACAAAAATAGCGATGCTTCCTGACATCGGTTACTTCTTTATTCACCAACGATATCCATTAACCCTTCCACCCACAACTACTGTTAGGTACTATCTCGGATATGGGGGTTACAGTACCATCTCGGATATGGGGGATATTTCAAGCGTAGTGTTTTTTTAGGGTGATTTTGGGGGTTGATTAGAGATTAAGAAATTAATCAAGGTGTATTTGGAAAAGCACATTGAGTGCATCTTCAAGAAAGATGTTCAAGTTACCTCTGTTGATCTATTCCATCCCTACTGTGCAACAATAACTTTATGATCATCAAAATGTGACTAGTGGCTTGGTTGCTTATTGTTCTAAGTCCAATAACTACGTTAAAGGCTCTTGATAATCGGTTAATCATATCTAATCATATGTCATTTCCTTATGACATGATTTGATATCATACTATTAGGTACATCAAAGATGCTTATTTTTTGGATACATTTTGAAGTATGTAAATTAAAAAATTCCTAGTGTGTATCTACTATTTTTCATTTTAATTTATTAAATTAGTATCTCGAGTTTGAATTCGAATAACGATTTGTTAAATCGAATTTTATTGAGGAAGATATGTTTTGTCGCTAGAAGATAAAAAAAAAAAAGGGGCACACTATATATTTTATTATTTATTTATCTTTAAGGAGATAAAAGAAAAATGAAGAAAAAATGAAGGTTTTCTTCCTCATCGTGCCGTGTACGAATCCCTTTTTAAAGTAGAAAAGAGACGTGTTGACTTCGGGTACACAATATAAAAGCAAAAAAGAACGTGAAGCCCTCTGCACGTCCACGCTGCTTGAGAGAGGGGCCGCAAGATTCTTTTGGAAGCCACGCGAAGCCTTGAAAAGGAGCGTGAAAACTTACGTACGCAGACCAAAGATGAACGTCAAGGAATGTGAACACTTATTTATGCGGACCAAAGTGAACACTTACGTATGCAGACCAAAAACGAACACTGGAGTTCCTGATTTTGGCGTAAAACGCGTGGTAATTTTGTGCAGTGAATTTATATCCAAGTGAGTTGTTTATTTATAAATACTTTGATTTTGGATTAAATCTAGATGTGGGAAACACTTGAACGTGTGAGTGATTGTAAACTCTGATTCCTTAATTATAGTGAATTATTTACAGTCGGCTCTCCCCGTGAGTATAGGTACTCGATACTTGGATCGAATCACGTAAATTTCTGATATCCTTATTATTTCTCATTTATTTCTCTAATAATTTTGCATTGGCATAAATTGCAAAATCCTATCGTTTTCATATTATATTCCAACATAACTAACATTAGGATTACCCCTTCAGTCATTCGGAAAGTTTATTTGTATTTTGTTGCGTGGAGACAATTCCATTCACTTTTCCACAGGTACCGAGCCTCTTCATTTTTTTTTTCCTTTCCTTTTCACTGGTTGCCAATCTCAAGTGATGGCCAGCCATCGGCAATACTCGGGACGGTATGCGGGCGACCTAGGCCGGCATCGAACTTACCTAGGCAGGCATCATCCACAAGTCATCCAATCAGAAACCGGCCACCGTCTTCGATGCACACTCTCCCTAGGACACCTACGCATATTTTGCACATGACGCAGATACCGGGACGATTGGAGCTGTTGACCATTTTGAATCTCATCCTATAAATTAGCTGATGCTTTGAGTAGGAGAAATCGAAATCTCACCCGCATATCACTCGACCCTTCTCTCTCTCCATCTCGTGTCTCTCTCTCTCCGATCTTGCGCGATCCTTCGCACTCTCAATCGCAGCTGCGTTTCTCTCTTTCTCTTCGAGCTCGTGCGATCCTGCCTCTCTCTCTCTCTCAATTGCAGCCTGCAATTCGCAGGAACCCTCTATACGCAGCCAACCTGTGCCCAGCAACCTTAGATCCACCGCACCCTCGCCAGTCGCCACCATCGTCATTAGCCAATTCGCCTCTTGTTGGTGCGCCGCAGGAACGCACCTCTCGTCTTCTTGTCACTGGACCCAGACTCGCCGCCATCGCCTCTCTTTCACAGCTCACCGACTCCGACACAGCTATTCCAGAGCGAGGTGAGTCTGAAATTGAATTTTTTTGGTAAACCCTTTCTCCCTTTGCTCTTTTGGGAGGGACGGTGGTTCGGTTCCGAAGGATTGGCTAGTCTAGGCTTTGCGGTTGTATGTTACTGACCTAAAATATAATATTGTTCTGTTGAGAGAGAGAGAGAGAGTGAGGGAGAGACAGAGACTGGTGAGAGACCCAATGAGCAATATCTTACGTTAAATATGACTCGAGTTTGAGCGTTTGCTAAAGTGCGAAATTTGGTGAACTCGCGAAGGAATTATAAAAAGAGGAAATAAAATTAAAAGGAGCAAGTTTCCTCATCCAATCCACGCCGAAGGAGTTTGCACGTGAAGAAGGAAGTGATCTACGTGGGGCCCACTTTTGGGCACACATGAAAAACAAAATCTTCGAAGGAAGCAACGTCCAAGACGTCACAGAGAAAGGAATCAATTGCTGTGGGGCCCAGAGTCAAACTTTGACTCTGGGCACATTTATATAATAAAGAATATAAGTTTCCTCCCTGGGCATGTGCGTGTATTGATCCCCTACGTAAGAAGGAGCCGCCGAATCCTACGTAGAAAACCCTACGAAGCCTCACACGTATAAAAGCAGAAGTGTTTTACGCGGGGTTTCTCTTTTTTTGGTGCATGTTGCTGCTGCACCCGTACGAGAGAAAAGGAGGAGCCGCATGTCTTCAAGCTGAAGCGCGATCAAGAAAAGGAGTTCTTTTTCAGCGTTTGTTTTGAGCTTGTGTGATAATTTTGTGCCGTGATTTGGGTTTGGGATAAATTGGGGTTTGGGAAACACCAAGAGAGTGTTTGAGTGACTTGAGTGTGTAATCTCCTTGTATCGCTTGATCTATAGTGAAATTCGCTCTTTGCTTTCCCCGTGGACGTAGGTCTTTACAACCGAACCACGTAAATCTGGTGTCCGATTTATTTTTCTTTTTCTGTCTATATTATTGTTCGATCGCTCGCCCTATCGCAACAATTGGTATCAGAGCCCGGCTTGGCTGAGTTGAAGCGAATCGATGGCGACGGAAGAAGTAAACGTGAGAATCGACAGATTTGATGGGAAGGATTTTAGTTTCTGGAAGATGCAGATTGAAGATTATCTTTACCAGATGAAATTGCACTTGCCCTTATCTAGGGAGAGACCAGAGACGATGAAGCAAGCTGATTGGGATTTGCTGGATAGACGAGCTATGGGTGTTATTCGAGACCGACGTTGGCTCGTAACGTTGCGTTTAACATCCTGAAGGAGAAGACCACTGTTGACCTGATGCAAGCCCTGTCGGATATGTACGAGAAGCCCTCTGCGATCAACAAGGTCTGTTTGATGCGACGTTTGTTTAATTTGAAGATGAGTGAAGGTGCGTCAGTTGCAAATCATATCAATGAATTCAATGTGATTGTTAGTCAATTGAGTTCGGTTGAGATTGCTTTTGAAGATGAGGTATGTGCTTTGATTCTGTTATCCTCATTGCCTAATAGTTGGAATACTACATTCTATCGCTGTTAGTAATTCATCCGGGTCAACAAGTTTGACGTTCGATGGGGTTCGAGATTTAATTTCGAGCGAGGACATTCGTAGAAGAGAATCGCGAACTGTATCTACCTTTTTAGTAGGTGAAAATAGAGGAAGATCTATAACACGTGTGGGTAATAGTAGTACTAATATGAACAGACGTAGTCAGTCTAGAACTGCTAATGTTGTTTGTTGGAGTTGTGGCAAGAGGGGGCATCTTAGAAGGGATTGCATTAAGCTGAAGAATGAGAAGGGTAAAGGAGTTATGGTTGATTCCGCAGATAATGTTGTAGCTGTAGTGAGATAGTGCCGATTATGTCTTGTCTGGTCACTAATGATTCATCGCTTGATGGATGGATTTTGGATTCTGGTTGTTCTTTTCATGTCACACCAAATAGAAATTGGTTTATCACTTATCAGTGCACGGGTAGTGGTAAAGTCCAATTAGGGAACAACGCTGAGTGCGATGTTATGGGTGTTGGTGATGTTAAAATCAGAATGCATGATGGTATTGTGAGGACATTGACGGAGTAAGGCATGTTCCGAGTTGAAAAAGAACTTAATTTCCTTAGGTGCCCTAGATTCAGCTGGTTGCAGGTATTCTTCAAAAGGTGGAGTTCTGAAGGCTGTACGAGGTGCCTTGGTGATAATGAAAGGAATTAAGCACGGAGGCCTGTATAAACTTCAAGGTAAGACAGTGACAAATTTCGCTGCTGAGACGTCGGATGCATCTATTCGAGAGTCTTTTGATTGCTCGAGGAAGACCTGGGTGTTTGTGCCAAGGCACAAGTTTGATGCTGATGTCAGGATCACGCAGTCAAGAGCTTTGATCGAGATGGAGACTGGTAAGTCGATCAAGCATGTGCGGACTGACAATAGCATGAAGTTCTGCTCGGAGTTGGCAAATAAATTGTCACACCCCAAAACTACAAAGAATAGGGATGACACGGCCGTCTTTCCACACAAAGGACGCAGCCTCAAACACAACCAACAACCTGATATCAACTATATATATATATATATATATATATATATATATCTCAAACCATATATATACATATCGATATACCAACAGATTGGTTGCAACATCGAGTTTCTATAATCCACCAAAAAGAAATATACAAATAGAATTCAGACAAACCAAAAACTAGCAAGGAAAGTG
The DNA here is from genome assembly GCA_014182395.1 of Eucalyptus sp. ANBG9806169. Lineage (NCBI taxonomy): Eukaryota > Viridiplantae > Streptophyta > Magnoliopsida > Myrtales > Myrtaceae > Eucalyptus > Eucalyptus sp. ANBG9806169. The sequence goes on along the minus strand of CM024581.1, from coordinate 1,337,466 downwards.
CACCACTTCCTTAGGCCATACCCAAAATAGAACTCCCAAAAATTTTCCCACCGACGGCGCACTCGCTCTATTCGCCACTAACCGAGGAACCCGAAAAGATTAAAGGAGGAGTGGAATGAGCAACAACAGCTCGGTGAGTAGTACATATCTTCTAAGCAGATCGAACAACCACTATGCATGTATACAAAGCAATACCAAACTTCATAACGCCAATTCAATATATAAAATACATATTGAATCATAAAAGACTTATTTGATATCATCAAGGCTTTATACTAATAAAGAAAACTCATTTAAATCATCATCAAAAGTCAAGTATCAATGGTCAAGTCCATTGAATAATCTCTTCATCAATTATCACATATCAATGGTCCATCCATTGATTAATCTATTGCTCAATATTCCACCATGGTCACGACACAACGCCTTGTGACAAGGCGACCAAGCTTTTCCCTTGGCAAGGTCTCCACCTACAAAGCCGATGGCTGGGCCCGAGAAGGATATCCTAAACGTGGTATGCATACCCCAAAAACCCTCATTGGGTTCACAGTCATATTGAGCATAAATAATCATTATCCAATACCAGAAATTCAATCCATAAATCAATATCGTAAATCAAGCAAATAACCTTTTGAAGCATAGCCCATCATCCATTTCTCAAATCATCATAAACCTTTCTATCAATCGGTCGCAAAGCAATTTCATATATATTTCTCCACAAACTTTATATAACACGCTTTCAAATACTCATAATCAACCAAAGGGTAGTAAATGCTCGATCCGACCTTTATGCAATAAAAATGCTCTTCTCGATTCAATATATATACATATATATATATATATATATATATATATATATATATATATATATGTATATATTTCAAGACATGATTTTATAAAACCAAAGAAGATATAGTACCACTCACCTCGACGTCTATGACCAAACGACGAACGATACTCGTATCGTCGAACTCAAGGCCCTATCAAATAACCGAGGAATAATGTTAAAATCTAATAAAACTCTTATCTTAACTATGAAACGACTAAATTACGCCTTAACTATAACAAAAAGGACTTCTACGCGCTAACAAAACGCAACACGGAGTTAAACGCAAAACTTGATCACGCCCTAACTTCCTCCTCCGAACCCGATCCAAACGAATTTATAGTCCATAGAGAGCCCTTGACACATATTACAAGAATCCCAACTTCACCGTCTCAAAATCAAGCCGAAAGGTGACAAAATATAGGCCCGAAGCTGCTGGACGCTACTGTTCACTGCGCGCGGGAAACTTTGAAATTTTGTTCCGGACAAACCACAAGCTCAAATCACGATCCGTAAAATCCCATGGCTCCACAACACCCTAAATTATCATTCCTATGAAAAGCGCGGCTCAACGACTCCAAAATCGGACTTCGCCACTTGATTTTCCAACAATTTCGAATTTGAGCCCTAAACCCAAAAATAACTTCAATTGGACGAACGATGGGCTTAATCTCTTACCGGGTGCCGTGTTATAGAGTAGAGCCGGCTTGGCGAGGCATCCGTGGCATGCACGTGCCAAAAACTCTTTCCTTTCTTCTCCTTTCTCTTCTTCTTCTTCTTCTTCTTCTTCTTCTCCTTTTCTTTTCTCTCTGCCCGAACGTGGGGCTTTCTTCCCTTTTATCTTTTCCCCTTTTTCTGTTTTCTTTTTCTTTCTTTATTTTCTTCTCTCTCTCTCTCTCTCTCTCTTTTCCCTCTCTCTCTCTGCGGCTGCTTCTACCTTTTTCTTTCTTTGACTGGGTCAAACCCATCTTTTACATTCTCCCCTCCTTAAAAAAATTTCGTCCTCGAAATTTGCATGTACTTTAATCATGAAACAAGTGAGGGTATTTGTGTCTTGCCTCCTCCTCGAGTTCCCAAGTAGCCTCTCTCTCGGTGTGGTTTTGCCATTGTATTTTCACATAAGGAATAGTTCGTCGCTGCAACACCTGATCCTTCTTATCGACAATGCGAATAGGTTGTTCCTCATATGTCAAGTTCTCCCGTAATCTCAATGGAGTAAAGTCTAGCACATGTTCAGGATTTGGCACATACTTCCGCAACAAAGAAACATGGAACACATTATGGACACTGATAGCGCCGGTGGCAAAGCCAATTTATAAGCGACTTCACCAATTTTCTCTAAGATCAAGAATGGTCCCACGTATCTTGGACTTAACTTCCCACGTGTGTCGAATCTCATTACACCCTTCGTAGGAGAAACTTTTAAGAATACGTGATCTCCTACATTAAATTCCAACTTGCGTCTTTTCGGATCCGCATAACTTTTCGACGACTTTGAGCCGTTCGAGACGTTCTCGAACCAGCCTAACTTTCTCTTACCGTTGAATGAACTCGGGGCCAGTTAGTCTTTTCTCACCAACATCGTCCCAACAAATAGGACTTCTGCATTTTCGACCATATAAAGCTTCAAAGGGTGCCATCTTAATGCTGGAGTGATAACTGTTGTTATACGAAAATTCTGCCAAATGTAGATGTTCATCCCAAGAACCGCCGAAGTCAATGATACATGATCTCAACATATCCTCTAATGTACGGATCGTTTCTCTCGATTTTGTCCATCTGTTTGTGGATGAAAAGCTGTACTCAAGTTGAGTTTAGTGCCCAATGCTCCTTGCAAACTCTTCCAAAAGTTAGATATGAACCTAGGATCCCTATCGAAACAATGCTTATTGGAACTCCATGAAGCTTCACTAATTCATTAACATATCGCTTTGCCATATCTTCCATTGAAAGGCCAAATCGATATGACAAAAAGTGAGCAGACTTAGTCAATCGATCAACAATCACCCATATAGCATTCTTACCACTTGGCGTCCTCGGTAGACCAACTACAAAGTCCATAGCAATATGCTCCCACTTCCATTTAGGTATCTCTAGAGGTTGCAATTGTCCACTGGTTTCGATGCTCAATTTTCACTTGGCGGCAAACTAAACATTGATCGACAAATTTTGTAATATCCTTTTTCATGTTGATCCACCAAAAGTTTTCTCTCAAGTCCTTATACATTTTAGTGCTTCCCGGATGAATTGAAAATCTAGTGCTGTGAGCTTCTTGTAGGATCTCTTTTTTCAACCTTGAGTCCTCAGGAACACACAGTCGCCCACAAAACCTCAAGGATCCATCTACATGTAAACTAAAATCCACTTGTCTTCCATCTTCTACACCTTCTCTAAATTTTTGTAAGCTGTGGATCTTCATTCTGTTTAGCCTTAATTCGTCAATCAACATAGGTTGTACTTGAAGGTTAGCTAAGCGAGCACCAAGCGATGTACCAATACCTCCAAGTCTAACTTCCTCATATCTTCAAGAATGGATTTCTGAGAAGTGAGCAAAGTTGCCATATTTCCAAATGATTTACGACTCAAAGCATCCGCTACCACATTCGCCTTACCCGGATGGTAATTAATGGACAAGTCATAATCCTTCAAAAGTTCTAGCCATCTTCTTTGCCTCATGTTCAGTTCTTTTTGAGTAAAAATATACTTTAGACTCTTGTGATCGGTAAAGACTTCACATTTTCACCATACAAATAGTGCCGCCATATCTTCAAGGCAAATACAACCGCCGCTAACTCCAAATCATGAGTGGGGTAGTTCTTCTCATGTAATTTCAATTGTCTAGAAGCGTAGGCAATAACTTTGCTATTTTGCATAAGAACACAACCCAAACCTTCTTTGGATGCATCACGGTAGATTCGAAGCCGCCACTAAGGTAGAGTTAGAATAGGAGCCGAAACTAGCCGTCTTTTCAACTCTTGAAAACTGCGTTCACATTGGTCGACCATTCAAATTTAACTTTCTTCGAGTTAGTCGGGTAAGTGGACCAGCAATCTTTGAGAATCCCTCTACAAATCGCCTATAGTAGCTGGCTAGCCCAAGAAAACTTCTTACTTCTGTAACATTAGTTGGACGGTTCCACTTAACAATTGCTTCGACCTTCTTTGGATCCACTAATATGCCATCCTTTGAGATCACATGACCCAAGAATTCTATATGATCAAGCTAGAAATCACACTTACTAAATTTGGCATACAACTTCTTTTCATGCAAAAGTCCGCAAGACAAACCTCAAGTGTTGTTCGTGTTCTTCTACACTCTTCGAATACACTAGAATGTCATCAATGAACACCACAATAAATTTGTCTAGATATTCCCTGAACACTCGTTCATCAAGTCCATGAAGGCAGCAGGTGCATTTGTTAATCCAAAAGGCATGACGAGAAATTCATAATGGCCATACCTTGTTCTGAAAGCGGTTTTAGGCACATCATCTATTTTTATCTTCAACTGATGATACCAAGAACAAAGGTCAATCTTGGAAAATACTTGAGCTCCCTGAAGTTGATCAAATAAATCATCAATCCGGGGCAAAGGATATTTGTTTTTGACCGTTACCTTGTTCAGCTCTCGGTAATCTATGCAAAGCCGCATACTACCATCCTTCTTTTTCACAAATAGAACAGGAGCTCCCCAAGGTGAAACACCGGGTCTGATGAAACCCTTATCTAAAAGCTCTTGCAGCTGCGTTTTCAATTCTTTCAATTCAGCGGGTGCCATTCGATATGGTGCCTTAGAGATTGGTGCTGTACCGGGCATCAATTCAATACAAAACTCGATTTCTCCTATCAAGAGGCAAGCTCGGTAGATCCTCAGGAAACACACTTGGATACTCTCTAACAACAGGAACATCTTCCAACTTCACTACAGCCTTACTTATGTCTTTTACACAAGCTAAATAACCACAACAACCATTTCTCAAAAGTTTCCTCGCTTGCAAGGCCGAGATCAACCTTGGAAAAGTGTTTTGACAACTTCCCGAAAAAGAGAATTCGGGTTGATTCGGAAGTCTAAATATCACTTTCTTTGAAAAACAATCAACAATAGCATGATAGGTAGATAACCAATCCATCCCTATAATAACATCGAAATCTCGAATATTTAACTCCACTAAATCCACAGGCATTTCAATATTATTAATCTGAATCACACATCTCTTGAACACATGATGAGCAACTAAGAAATCGCCCGGTAGGAGTATCAACACGCAATTCACATTCAAGAGGGTCGGGCAACACATCAAGCTTCTTTGCAAATTCAGTTGAAATAAAGGAGTGCGTAGCACCGAGGATCAAATAACGCATAAGCACATTGTGAGGCAATAAAAATATTACCCGCAACAAGCGTGTTAGATGCTGCCGCATCCTCCTTCGACATCGCGAAAACTTTCCCATTTGTACCTTGCCTTTGTTGGTTCTCTTGGGGCCTACCAACCAAAGGGGTATTCCTCCGCATGGAACAATGGTGTGATAAGTGCCCTTGTCGCCCACATAGATAACAAGATCTATTGTCAATAGGGGGATTCCTTTGCGTAGGACAATCTCGTCGCATGTGTCCCGCTTTCCCACATAAGAAGCATACTCCAGTTTTCCGATGACACTCACCGCGATGATAACTTCCACATGTATTGCGGGGCCACGATTACTCGGATTTCGAACGTCCCGCCGACCGAAACCTCTTCGCTTTCCACTACCACTAGTATGGCTACCTTGTACATTTGTGGGCTTAAACCTTTTGGGCTAAGGCGCTTCTTGTGGGCCGTGCTTCAGAATGCTTTGTTCCACCTTGATTGCTCACTCTAGCACATCCTTATAAGTTGTTAACATCAAAGGTGCAAGTGCAGAATTAATTTCAGGTCGGAGCCCTTCTAAGAAATGGTCGACCTTATCTTCCTCATTTGCTACCAAGTGCTCCGCAAATCTACTCAAGCGGTTAAAGCGGCGAATACTCTAAAAGCGTGGAGTCACCCCGAGATATATGTATAAAGTCACCCTTCATCTTTGCACTCGAAATGACTTTGGGAAGAATTGAGCATTGAAAGCCTTTTTAAAGTCCTCCCAGGATATAATAACATCCCTACCTCCAAGACTTGGCTTCATCCCATCCCACCAAAACTCTGCTTCACCTTCCAGGTATTGGGTGGCAAATTTAACTTTCCGCTCCTCGGGAACCTCTTCACTTCAAAGATCCCATCAATCTTTTTAATCCAACGCTCGGCCGCGAGAGGATCGGCTTTCCCATCAAAAGTGGGTGGTTTCGCCTTTCTAAATTGAGCAAAAGTGCACGAGCCGTCGCTCCATCTCCAGTTAATTCTTTTGCTTGGCGATACCAATGGATCATTGCTTGCTCAAATTCAGTTGAACGGGTTGGCTCTTGATCATCTTCTCGACTTCGCGCAAGTCGGGACTCCTATCAAGCGGTCCTCAAGTCTCCTTCTCAACGACGCACCTCGAAGCTTGAGGCATGTCTCTAGCATCAGGGGTAGCGACTCGTTTGCCTTTGCTGCTCCTACGAAGCGAGGCAAGAGTCTCGGAGTCGGAACGCATGATCACCTAAAACCAAGAATAAAACTACACCTTAGAATCTAAAATACTAACGCAAAAATAAAATCTATCACACAACCTCACAACGTCCCATAACAACATCCAAAAAGATCAAAACTTAGGCTCTGATACCAAAAGATGTCACACCCCAAAACTACAAAGAATAGGGATGATACGGCCGTCCTTCCACACAAAGGACGCAGCCTCAAACACAACCAACAACCTGATATCAACTTATATATATATCTCAAACCATATATATACATATCAGATATACCAACAGATTGGTTGCAACATCAGAGTTTCTATAATCCACCAAAAAGAAATATACAAATAGAACTCAGACAAACCAAAAACTAGCAAGGAAAGTGCACCACTTCCTTAGGCCATACCCAAAATAGAACTCCCCAAAAAGTTTCCCACCGACGGCGCACTCGCTCTATTCGCCACTAACCGAGGAACCTGAAAAGATTAAAGGAGGAGTGGAATGAGCAACAACAGCTCGATGAGTAGTACATATCTTCTAAGCAGATCGAACAACCACTATGCATGTATACAAAGCAATACCAAACTTCATAACGCCAATTCAATATATAAAATACATATTGAATCATAAAAGACTTATTTGATATCATCAAGGCTTTATACTAATAAAGAAAACTCATTTAAATCATCATCAAAAGTCAAGTATCAATGGTCAAGTCCATTGAATAATCTCTTCATCAATTATCACATATCAATGGTCCATCCATTGATTAATCTATTAACTCAATATTCCACCATGGTCACGACACAACGCCTTGTGACAAGGCGACCAAGCTTTTCCCCTTGGCAAGGTCTCCACCTACAAAGCCGATGGCTGGGCCCAGAAGGATATCCTAAACGTGGTATGCATACCCCAAAAACCCCTCATTGGGTTCACAGTCATATTGAGCATAAATAATCATTATCCAATACCAGAAATTCAATCCATAAATCAATATCGTAAATCAAGCAAATAACCTTTTGAAGCATAGCCCATCATCCATTTCTCAAATCATCATAAACCTTTCTATCAATCGGTCGCAAAGCAATTTCATATATATTTCTCCACAAACTTTATATAACACGCTTTTCAAATACTCATAATCAACCAAAGGGTAGTAAATGCTCGATCCGACCTTTATGCAATAAAAATGCTCTTCTCGATTCAATATATATACATATATATATATATATGTATATATTTCAAGACATGATTTTATAAAACCAAAGAAGATATAGTACCACTCACCTCGACGTCTATGACCAAACGACGAACGATACTCGTATCGTCGAACTCAAGGCCCTATCAAATAACCGAGGAATAATGTTAAAATCTAATAAAACTCTTATCTTAACTATGAAACGACTAAATTACGCCTTAACTATAACAAAAAGGACTTCTACGCGCTAACAAACGCAACACGGAGTTAAACGCAAAACTTGATCACGCCCTAACTTCCTCCTCCGAACCCCGATCCAAACGAATTTATAGTCCATAGAGAGCCCTTGACACATATTACAAGAATCCCAACTTCACCGTCTCAAAATCAAGCCGAAAGGTGACAAAATATAGGCCCGAAGCTGCTAGACGCTACTGTTCACTGCGCGCGGAAACTTTGAAATTTTGTTCCGGACAAACCACAAGCTCAAATCACGATCCGTAAAATCCCATGGCTCCACAACACCCTAAATTATCATTCCTATGAAAAAGCGCGGCTCAACGACTCCAAAATCGGACTTCGCCACTTGATTTTCCAACAATTTCGAATTTGAGCCCTAAACCCAAAAATAACTTCAATTGGACGAACGATGGGCTTAATCTCTTACCGGGTGCCGTGTTATAGAGTAGAGCCGGCAGCGAGGCATCCGTGGCATGCACGTGCCAAAAAAACTCTTTCCTTTCTTCTCCTTTCTCTTCTTCTTCTTCTTCTTCTTCTTCTTCTCCTTTTCTTTCTCTCTGCCCGAACGTGGGGCTTTCTTCCCTTTTATCTTTTCCCCTTTTTCTGTTTTCTTTTTCTTTCTTTATTTTCTTCCTCTCTCTCTCTCTCTCTCTCTCTCTCTCTCTCTTTTCCCTCTCTCTCTCTGCGGTTGCTTCTACCTTTTTCTTTCTTTGACTGGGTCAAACCCATCTTTTACATAAATTCTGCATGAAAGAGAGCATAGTGAAACACCGCACTAGTGCTAATAAATCACAACAATTTGCAGAATTGACGAGAAGAACATTACTAGAGATGACCCGTAAAATTATCTCTAGTGCTGGTATTGCTAGAAGAATTCTAGCTGATGTGCTAAGTACGGTAAGCTACCTAGTGAATAGATCCCCATCAACTGCTATTGAATGGCAGACTCCTAAAGAAGTATGGTCAGGTAACGTTGCTGATTATTCTATTATTAGAATGTTTGATTGCCCATGTTATTTTCGAGTGAGTGATGGTAAGCTTGATTGGAGGGCAAGGTGCATATTCCATGGCTATGCACAAGGTGAGTGGGGCAATCGGTTGTGGTGCCCGGATATAAATTCACTTTTGTTAACGACGAGAGAAGTTACCCTTGATGAGTCTCCAATATTTTTGGCTAGGAGTGATTATAGCAATATTCAAACGGATCTGAACGGTGTTCGGCTTGAGGTGGAGTTGCGACCGAAACTCTGAGGTAGCGTATACGGGTACTAGTAAAGTAATTGACACGAGATGGTGCTCATAGCGAGGTGGAGCCTATAGAGCCAATGGTTGCTGTAAGCTGCTGATATTGACAAGGTACGTATTCGATCTCCTGACGAGATATGGATGCAATAATGGTTTTGCTTTATCTACGGTTGAGGAGGTTGTGTCGAGAAAATCCTTGCGGAAGCGAGTTAAAGGTGCATGTGGAGTTGGTATTACGATGAGGTCCTCGGTTATGGCGAAGTTCAAGCGAGGCTTGGACTTGGATAATATACGTGGCGGTTGAGCCCATCGGGCTATGAGAAAGTAGCGGCGAGTTTGAATTTTTGTGAAGCGATTGTGACTTGGCTCAAACGTCGAGCCAAGGTGGAGATTGTTAAATATGACTCGAGTTTGAGCGTTTGCTAAAGTGCGAAATTTGGTGAACTCGCGAAGGAATTACAAAAAGAGGAAATAAAATTAAAAGGAGCAAGCTTCCTCATCCAATCCACGCCTTGAAGGAGTTTGCACGTGAAGAAGGAAGTGATACGTGGGGCCCACTTTTGGGCACACATGAAAAACAAAATCTTCGAAGGAAGCAACGTCCAAGACGTCACAGAGAAAGGAATCAATTGCTGTGGGGCCCGAGTCAAACTTTGACTCTGGGCACATTTATATAATAAAGAATATAAGTTTCCTCCACAGGCGTGTGCGTGTATTGATCCCCTACGTAAGAAGGAGCCGCCGAATCCTACGTAGAAAACCCTACGAAGCCTCACACGTATAAAAGCGAAGTGTTTTACGCGGGGTTTCTCTTTTTTTTTGTGCATGTTGCTTGCACCCGTACGAGAGAAAAGGAGGAGCCGCATGTCTTCAAGCTGAGCGCGATCAAGAAAAGGAGTTCTTTTTCAGCGTTTGTTTTTGAGCTTGTGTGATAATTTTGTGCCGTGATTTGGGTTTGGGATAAATTGGGGTTTGGGAAAGATCGAGAGAGTGTTTGAGTGACTTGAGTGTGTAATCTCCTTGTATCGCTTGATCTATAGTGAAATTCGCTGCTGCTCTCCCCGTGGACGTAGGTCTTTACGACTGAACCACGTAAATCAGGTGTCCGATTTATTTTTCTTTTTTTGTCTATATTATTGTTCGATCGCTCGCCCTATCGCAACAGCCTCAGAGACCATAAGTGTTACAGCATAGACACAAAACGAAGAGGATGAGAATTTAGGGATACGGTTGTGGTTGTATGTCTATCCTGTGGAATAACCCAAAGAAATATATGACGACGAGGATCCTGTGGGTGCTCAAATTCTTATATGACACTCTTGTAAAATCTGGGAGATATGCTTCTTTTGGACCTTTGGTGGGTCTGTGTTTTTGGGAAGTACCTGGGGAATTTCTACTTCGCTAGGCCCCTCGGACTAGTTTATTATTGAACCGCTGATTAAACAATGTTTGTGTAGCTCAGTGAGAGAGAGAGAGAGTCATCCTTGTAGTCTTAAGGAAACTACACTTTGTGTTTTAGCTATGTGTGCATATTGAAGCCATGCATGTTTCACATGCAAAGCAGTAGAAACTCTTCATGCTTAACCCATCTCCTCCATTCTACCAAAAAGAAAACCTATCTCCTCCATCACGCAAGCGCAGGGTTGATGATGATATATAAATCACAGACATTATCTAATCATCATACGTATCTTTATATACAGCTTTTGGAGTAGGTATGTTAGGAATATCCTGGGAAAGCAACTTTGATGACCTTCAATTGATTCCTTACGGTCCATGTCCATCATCAATTTCTCCAAAGCTGATGTGAAGATTCTTATGATTTCCTCGCAGGTCTCGGTTGCGCTTATTTGGGGCTGGTTTGCCGAAGTTGGTAGGTTCGATTCAAGGTCTCTGGACAGCTTGCACCCTTGAAGAATTTAAAACTTGGCCTGATCTTCCATAATTTTGTTGGACTCCGGGGTTGTCTTGCTCTATTGGTTAGCATAAATAGAGCATTTGGACATTATTACAACTGCATGCTCTAGAGGACATATAAACTAATGGGGTGTTGATTTCCATGTTGTTGATTATACGGTCGCAGAACCACATTATTTGGCACTTAATGTTTCAATACAAATTTGGAAGATTACGTTGTTTTCTCACATATTAATGTAAAATTCGAAGCCGTATAGGATATCGGGCTGTTGTAAAACAAGTTCCAGTGGAAACAGGGTTGACCTTAGAACTGGACTAAACATGGTGGTTCCAAAATATGGTCCAATATAAACAGGGTCTGGTATAGGGTCCAAAAAAGAATAACCGATTATAACAGGGTCGGGTACATGGTTTATATTTGGAAGCTATCCATCCGGGACCCGTTTACCCCTAGAAAATACAGCTTCAAATCTTTAGCTCACAATCGTTGCCGATTGTTAAACTCCATCATCCAA